>JAUELE010249871.1:0-10911 GCA_031471655.1 Diodora aspera | reverse complement strand
AAACCCATCACTGGGGTACAGCCATGCAGATGCTTGGACCCTATTCTTTTCTATATCATTAGGAAAACCCCTTCACTAGCTGGAGTACAAGGTGTTTATTTCCTTGAAACAGAAGTGTACTGTTGTTTTTTGTGACTGTGACGAACCTCGAGCCCCTGTTCCCAGATGAACACGGACTATAAAACCCCTTGGTGTTGTTTGGTATTAAACGTGGAAAATACACCCTGCGTGTTTATTTCCTTGAAACGCAAGTGTACCGGTGTTTTTTGTGATTCTTTATGTTAAGGAGGAAAACGTTTGAACCGGGCGTACGATGGTAGGTGTTGCGTTTGTTTATTTGATGACGTACATTCGTAAACTCAAATACCCTACTGGTACACACGTTTCCTTCCTCGTTCGACTGTTTGCATGGCGTCTGCATGATAGGCATGCCACAACCTCCACGTGGTTTGAGTGCGTGAATAGACTTTGCGTTTGAAAACGGACAGACCCTTTGGAGTGTTGGTTTGCACATCGATACGTACACGTTTGAACGATAACATGTAGGTTTGATTAACTATAACGCACGTGTACTTGTGGATGTGTAAACATCGGAAATGTAAGACTCTGGGGGAAACAATGTGGTTTAACCCCTTGCGTGTTGAGAGGTAAAGAATAGTTATGTGTGTTAACCACCCACTGATTCACCACCGGGGCTGG
This sequence comes from Diodora aspera, assembly GCA_031471655.1. NCBI lineage: Eukaryota > Metazoa > Mollusca > Gastropoda > Lepetellida > Fissurellidae > Diodora > Diodora aspera. The sequence continues at coordinate 10,212 of JAUELE010249871.1, read as the reverse complement.
TACTGTTGCGCGAGAAGAGAACGAACGAAACGATGTTTGAGCTCTAAGAACGACAATGTAAATTCCTGAGTTGATGGTGAATTGAGCATTTCTACAGTTTGCTGCACCATACCGCTTAGGGAAACATAGAACACACAGGCATGTGGCACAAAGCTGAAATTATCGTTACTTGTGCGAAATACCAGCCATTGAATACTTAAAACAAACCACGGCTAGCGGCATGCACAAAGCTGAGAGAAACGTGTATGCATAAACTGAGCGAGGCTCTTTATTTACAGCAGTGGCGTTAATTACACAAAACGCTAATTGAGTGGAATGTAGGTCGCCGGAGACAACTGCATGACTGACTGGCTGGCTGGCTGGCTCGCCGTATGATAAATGGCGCGGAAATTTGGCGGGATAGGTGCTGCCCACGTTTATTTTTGGAAACCCCGTTGCCTCTAGCACGTGACGTCACGTTCTACCCCCACCACCCTCACTCCCCTTCAGGCACCCTCCTCCCACTACCACCCCCCAAACCCCTCCATCCTCCACCCTCCACCCTTCACCCCCCTCCCACACGACCTCTCACCCCCACACCCCACCTCACACCACCTCTCACCCCACCCCCAACCCACATCCCACCCCCACACCACCCTGCCACACCCATTTTAAAAACCTGTTCGGTAGTGACGAGTATACACTACTCAAATTGTATACGGACATTAGTGGTGCATTCTAAACAGTTGCTATGGGTGATATTCAAATCAAAGAATAGCCAATACTATGACACAACAAGCGATTTCTCCGTGAATTTGAAAAGCAACAAAGTTTGTTAAAATAATTATACTCTTAAAAAACGTAGGGGAACTTGGAATTTCAAGGTAAATAACATGACCACCTTCAACGACACACTATCCATAGGATGCCCCGGCCAGCAATGAGCCTTGACCTTTCCCCCATTGAAAATGTCTGGGACATCTTGGGCCCACGTGTGCGTCAACGTGAAAGGCCACCAGCCACGCTAGTTGAACTTGTCCAGACGATGGTGGAAGAATGGGACAGACTGCATCAAATTACCATAGGTAGACCTGCACGATGCCTCAACGAATCAATCAGTGTTTGGCCAATAACGGGGGAATTACGGACTACTGACGCAAAAATGTCAATTTCCGTTTCTTACCCATTCCTTCTTTCACGGACCATAACAGCAAGAGAAACGGTTTAGGTAATGAAATACCGGGTGAACTGTTTACTCAATTCCTTCTTTGTAAAGATACAATTAGTTTGGGACCAATTATTATTATCATTATTATTATTTGTTATTGACCTTCAAATTCCAAGTTTCCCTACTTTTTTTAAAGACTATATATTTTCGTGATAGTAAATGGTCACGTCTATGGCCAGAGTCAACTCCTATGTCATAACTGTCGCTTTGCAACGCTTGTCTAGTGTTGACAGGGAGTAACTGTCAAAAAGGTTCGATTACTGAAAACATTGTTGCCTGCACATGTGCTCAGTATTCGAGAATTCAGCGTGCAGTGACCAATATGTTCAGTGTTTCACAGTCTGTAATTAGGAAACTATGAAACACCTGGGGACTTTTGTATGTTATCTACAAAGGGCCATAGAACAAGTCTATCAAGTTTAATCTCTCCCCTATTTTGTGCCGTTATTTTTCCTAATTTGACTGGACTATCAGGATTTCTACTGTAGTACGTGATGTATGCGTTCGATCGTTGTCCTGCTGAAAGTTATGCAAGTCTTGATGCTGCCGAAATGAAGTGACGACGTGAGGAACCAAGACGTTATCCCTGTAGTACACAGCACTGGCACAGGATATACAGAGAGTTGTCATGTGGTGATAAGCAGTAATCCTGGCACCACCATCACACATCCACCGCCCCAGCAGTCGGTCTGTACAACACAGTCGTCTTGATAGCGTTCACCACGGCGACGCCATACACGTAAACAACCGTCGCTACTCCAAACATGAAAACGGGACTCGTCTGAAAACAGAACACAATGCCAACGCTGCAGTCTCCAGTGCCGATGTCTGTTTGCCCACTGCAGACGTGCAACCCTGTGCCGTAGCGTTAAAATTGGTCCAACATGAGGTCGTCGGGCACGTCGACCAGCAGCTCCTAATCGGCGACGCACGGTATCAGCGTAAAACTGTTACCAAGTACACCACCACATAATCACATTAGAAACTATCCGTTCTGGTCGCGTCCTCACCAGCAGATATCATTTTCTTTTGCCAATATCATACAGAACAAAAACATACCGTTATTCCCAACTGTTTTGGTGTTAAGCTCGCATACGTGTTCACTCGTTACCTTACAAGTGGATTCTCTGAACATACCTTTGTTCCCAGATTTTGTTTAGCATTTCACGTAGAATATTATCTCTGACGAGAAATGTGTAGGAGGTCTTATCTCGTGATTGTGAAAGGAACCAGGATAAACCTGAGTGGGTTCATATTGGTGGGAAAAAATCAGCCATGAAGGTACTTCTAGCTGTCGTTTGTCTTTTGAATGTAAGTAGTTTCCAATACTGAGTTATGTACAGAGCTCAAGATATACAAAATGAAAGTAAATCTTCAAACAACAAGGTTCCAATTTGCAGAAACCAATGTTTAACTGAAGATTGAACCGATTGTCGGCCAACGCAGAACAGGTAACAGTAAATTGGTTCAACCTGTAGCTTTAATTTCCAGTTGAACGTTTACTTTATTTCTATGGTTCCGGTACACACTGCATATGAATTATTGAATTCATGATAAGGGTTGTTGATAATGAGCAAAGTATACCATGACTTTCAGAGACGACTTAAGAAAGCAAATGAATATTGGCTATTTTGAGAAATATTTACTTGTAATTAGCGAAGTGTTGTTTCGGTGGACCATATGAAACTCCACGAAAGTATAAAGAACAGTGACACAAAAACAGGAGTTGTTAAAGACTGAAATCATTTTTATCCATGACGTTCTTTTAAACGTCAGTATACATGTAGTTCGAGAACGTATTTGTGCTTCCTATAAGCTATTCAGAAAATTGGAGCAACGATCCATCTTAGCGACAACAACCAGGTTTAAGATCTTAACTTTGCTCCGCAAAGCAGTTTATGGGCGATAGTAAATTGAAGATTACATTTATAATATACTTGAAATGATGTATGTATAATTTTACAGACCAACCTCATTGTAACAGGACAGTGTATACAAGCTCTCAGCGCTATCCACATAAATCACTCAAACGCGCGGATCTATAGCCATTAATTGTGGAATGGGTAGCGTAAAACATACAGAATCGACAGCAAATTGTCCTCTTTAAATGTTTCAGGGGATGATGCAGTTTCGTGAGGTAGGTACATTAAGTACTTGTCAAGTATACCCAACTGGCTCCAAGTTGTTATAAATGAATTTACAACTATCTATGCAAACTGTCGGTGGAACCAGTGGCATTACTAGAGATTGCAGGGGTACAATCCGCAAGGCCATCAGAGGAGGGGCATCAAAATGACTGTGTGTAAAAACATTATTCAGAATTCTAAATGGTCTGGTAAGAGAGGAGGTATATTGTAGGCGAGTGACACCATCAGAGGGGTGGCACAGACATGACTGTGTAAAAACATTATAAAGAATTCAAAATGATCTGGTGAAGGAGGAGGTCCGTTGTCGGGGGTGCCGTCACAATGATTGTCTATAAAAAACATTACAAAGGATTCTATATGATTTTGGATGGACGGTCCGCTGTGACAACATCAGAGGGATGACACCAAAATGACTGTGTTAAAACTTTATCTAAATAGTCTGGTACGAGAGGAGATCCATTGTAGATGGCGGTGACATCATCCGAGTAAGAATTCTAAATGATCTGGTAAGAGAGGAGGTATGTTGTAGGGGAGTGACACCATACGAGAGGGAACACCAAATGACTGTCTGTAAGAACATTACAAAAGATTCTATATCATCTGATACGGAAGGTCTGTGGCGAGGCGGTGACACTATCAGAGGGTTGACACCCACGTGACTGTATATAAAAACAGTACTAAGAATTCTAAATGGTCCGCTACGGAGGGAAGTCCTGGGGAATGACACCAACCCTGTTGACGCAACTGGGTTAAGGGGCATTTGAGAATCCCTAACTTGAACCACGAGAATATTGCTCATCAGTGTCTCAATGTTGATTAATATTGCATCTTGGTACTATGTATTGTAGGCGTCCTTTAAGCTCTAATCAAGGTTAAGGGAAATAATGTCAAAACTTGCAAAAATGTGTGAAAGAATATTTGGACTTCATATACTGCCTTCTTCTTTACAAACTGTTCCTTGCGTAAGTTTTCAATTTGATTTCACTGCCTTTCCGGAAACAGTGCATCTCAAAAACAAATCCCCAAAACACACCATGGGAATATGAAAAACGTGTTGGCGTGAAAATCAAAATGCACACTTTTTTGCTGACAGTAAAGGGAATAAAAGCTTCCCAGGCGTTTAAAAGATGCCAAGCCAAAATGCGTGCCAAGAACAAGCGATTGGATGTCTGCAAGCTGGTCAGAGAGTTTGGAACGTTGCAATGCATTCAAGTGAACATTACATTCATTTATCAACTGCAAGAACGTTTTGCCACTACTAACAACATTGCTGACTCCCCGAAAGTGGCCGGCCGAGAGTGACCCCAACGCGGCAGGACAGACACCTCCATCGCCAGCACTGGCGCGACCCATTCCTCTGTGCCAACGAAACAGCTCTGCAACAGAGCACCAGATTTCCGCAACAGACATCATAAGACGACGACTCCGCTGCAACCAGCTGAACTACCGTCGTTCTGGCTGTCGACCCATTTTGGCTTCCCACCATCGACAGGTTCGTTTCTAGTGGGCAACAAGACACAGGAACTGACGTCATCATTCGTAGAGACACGTACTTTTCTCAGATTAGAGTCGTGTCTGCATTTCACATGCTGATGGACGATTCCGACGACGGAGATGACATAGAGAACGTTATCCAGATTGTGTTATGGAAAGGAAAGCGTGGGGGTGCGACTGTCATGGTATGGGCAGGTATTGGCTTAATTCAAAGAATTGGCCCACTGGCTTTTCAGATTTCAGAAGGGGTACTGGTGTAACAGCTTAGCGCTGCATTGACCAGGCTCTACGACCCCACGTTGTGTCCTTTTGACTCGGCATCGGCAACACAATTTCCAGCAGGACAATGCGAGACCAAACCAGCACAACATTGCAGTTTTGCTGCGGTCATCCACGAGTCCCGATTGAACATTTTGAGGCAAGCTCGAAAGAAAACGTGAACAAGTGTGTCCAAGGCTAGCAACGGCAGCTAAACTTCATGCAACCATAGCCCAGGAGTCCCCATGCATCCCATTTGACATTCATGAACCGCCTAATCCACTTGTTGTGCAGGGGGCTGTTGCTGTGGATGCAAATGGTGGACATACACGGTACTGATTACTCCCCATCGCGGGTCCAATTATCTGCTCATGTTGGCATTTTCCAGAATCATGGTTGAACATTCATAAAGTCCGAGAACATCTGATCTAAGAAAAGATGTTGGGCATCAATATATATGCATACTCTGTACAAAATTCTGAAGGAGTCATATTTTTCCCGATTTTGCAGAGGACATCTCCAAAAAACTATGTAGCCTGATATCTCAACACGCTTCAAAGTTCTACTCTTCTGTTAACACAGAATTGTATACATCAAAATGACTCGCATAACCTTGTCGCAACGTGAGAAACAATTTAGTGAAACAAAATGTCGAATTATCTTATTGCATATTTTATGTTAGAGTGCTGCTGCAGGAGTCCCGTGCACCACTTCCTACTCGTGTGGAACTGGACACTGTTGCCGCGATTCTAGCAAAAGAGTCATCTCCACTGCCTCTGGCAATAGTCTTCATGGTAAGGTGATGGTTTGTCACTAGGATGATGTGGAACTTTTAGTTCGTCCTGTGAGAACAAGATTGTCCGAAACACCAAGGCAACTGTTTGAGAAAATAAGGGTTTTCGGTTTTGCTTCAAATCGTCAAGACTAACATGTGTCTGCAATACAGCAAATTTGGACATTGCTGATACAATCACCTGTTTTGGAGAGAGAATCATTTACTGACCAAAGAAAACCCTCGCTTTCTCAAAGCAGTGGCTTTGGCGCTAAGGACAACCTTGCTCACAAAGGACGAATTGTGGATAATCCATAGTGAATGTAGACCAAGCTTAAATGTCATGTCTTAGGAGCAATGTATTTCAAAGCGGGTGTATGTTATGTTGTTTGTTATGTTATCTCTTGCAACACACTAAATAATATAGGCGGTTCGTGTTTCCCTATCAGTACACATGATGGCAACGGCAAAAACACAGTTGTTGTTATAAGTTCCAATTTCTTGTTCATTCATTTCGCTAGTCTAACAGTGTACGGATGTTGACAAAAATTCAGTTGTTTATCATGTGCGACAGAAGCGGGCGGCTAGATGGGTAGGGGGGAAAGGACTTAGCCTCTCACTTTGACCAGGTGGTAGAAGCTGAACTCCCCCCCCCCCCCAAACAACTTTTCGTCACTAGAAATTGCCCAGACCGGGTCTCCAACTATCTAGGACCACCCCCACCCCCTCACGCTTCTGGGGCCTATATTGCCCCTGGACCTTCACCTTGTACTGTAACTCCCGTCCTCTACTTCCGCCGTCCTTATGTATACCACTGAATTGAAATTTATACTTATATGCGTAACAACTTTTACAAGTTTATTTACTTATAGCTGTCTGTTTGCAGCAGGTTTCCTTGTAGGAAGCCATCGGATCGGAGTCTGCAGTAACCAAAAGGCCCAGATGGGAGAGATGTGTGATAGTTCATGCCTGTGCGACGTCGGTTAGTGATTTTAAATTTCAAGATCAACTGGTAGTACTTCAAAAGACATTTACTCCGTGGGGCTTCCGGGGAGTGACGTGGTGTCACTTAGATAGAATAGGGCCTCAGTAACCCAACTGAAATGGGGATCTTTTGCTTTCACTTTCATTTCTATCGATCTCTTTTATAAACCGTCTTTTCGCTCGATGTGAGAGTTGCAAGGAGTTGACCATCATTAATTGCAAAATTGCCGAATACTGGCATTTGCAGCCGAAGAAGAATCGTTCGGGTCCGCGCCCCCTCTGTATTCGTACACTTGTTAACAGACCCATTGTTATTTAGCAGCGGTTATTGAGGATTTGATCACCTCTAAATTGACAATCAGGATCCGGGAAACCGGAAAGCTATGGTAGAATGACTAGGCCTATTCTATCAGTGGTCTGGTAGTGCGTGGGTCTCTTCATGCCATGTCGGTTACTTTATGCTGTTGACTTTACACCTGCGACATTTACAAATTTTGACATGGGTGTTTCTGGACTTCGTCACATTCATACTCCGGGCACTTTATTGAACCTGGTTTCAGTTATTGAAATGCTCATCTTTGACACCCATTCCAGTTCTTTCTGTCATAGGTTAAAACTGAAAGGGCAACAACCTTTATTGGCGTGATAATATTACTTAATTATAAACTGTGAGTGCTATTCAGCGCCCTTCACATGAAGGTTACTGATGGATCCACAAAAGACGTCTCATTAAACACTCGGAGGGTCATAATTATAAAGTTATAAATCAATTATTAAAGGTTGTCCCCTCATTAAGAAGAATTTCACAGACTTCTTGTTAAAGTGAAGAACGTATCACCAATTTTGTCAAACTGAAAAGCAGAGGCACATGCTCTGCTTTTCACACATTTACAGGTTTAATGAATTATTGAAAGGCACTTTCTGAAGTGGGCATATCTGGAACTCTGTCATGAACAAGCACATGCCAATGCAGGAATACATACATGTCAATCGTCACAATTACAACTTCCTAAAATATTTATATAAACGACCTTTGGGAAGCATTATTTGCAAAGAACCCCGAAACACTTGCTTCAATATTTCAATACTTTGTCCATTTTACGAGATATTTTTTTGAATGGAAGTGAATCAACCTAACTATTATGACAAAGAGAGTTTCATGCTGCAGACATTTAATGAAGTGTATTGGCACGGTATCTCTGGAACCAGGGTAGGAATGTAGTTTTCACTGTTATTAGTGAAGAGCATTTAAGTTGATCGTGTAGATATACAGATGCTGTAGCAACGAATTAGGTCTTATTTAGGATTGTCTTCTTTTACCTGCCCTTTGGCCAAAGCATAGTTTATTACAGGAGGAAAGCCTGCATCATACTTGGATGAGTTGATTTGGTGAAACATGTGAGCTACAGCTGGTACTGACAAACAAACGGAATACCATGATCAGAAAGTGAACCAAATCTTCACACCATGATACCATGTCTGTGGAATTCGAAATAGGGACCTCTGAGTTCCGGGCATATGCTCTACGATTGAGCTAGCCCATCCCAATCGGCTTGGGTTTACACTCAAGTGTTGATGAGACTGTATTGCTGGTAAATGTCATCCCCTGAAAGTTCTGAATAGACACACATGCGAATTGTTCTTTTCGTTTCCCTTATCTCCTGAGAATGCACACATTAAGGCGCTAACAAACTGTCCTTCTAACTTGCAATTGAACCAATAACTAAACATATTCTTTTAAATTACGGTACTGATAACTTATTCTCACACACGCTGTTAACGTTAAGATATGACACACATTTTTAAAAAGCAGTACACACATACGAGGATCCTAATTGCGTGTTTCCTAACTGACGATGCCCTTTGTATTAGGCTCAGAGCGAAATAATCTATGAATGCAGTGAGTACAGGCTAATCTCAAAATTATACTGACGATCAAAAGAAAGTACACCGATCAGTTTTTGGGAATGATGAAAAAGGCAAAAACACAAAGTAATGCCAAACCTTTATTTCGAAGGTATAAGCATCTAACGACATATCAACTCTGACATAAACAATAATCACCATTAAATGTCAACAGGATTGTTCTCAAACAACATTATGGGTAAATTGCTGATGACCAAAAATAAGTGGCGGTATACTTTCTTTTGATCTTCAGTATAGTAAAAACAGCCAAATGTAAACCGTTTTAATCTATATGTTGATTTATTTGACTAATTTTCCAGTATCATTACAGCTAACACATTACAGAGAAAACAGTCACCGGAGTTATAATCTACAGCTGACTACATGTATGTAATTAAACGATCTCTCGTTCATGTGATTTGGGTCTCATTCAATCCAGTGTGAGTTAGGTTATAATTTGCAGCGAGTATAATCTTCGTTAATGGTTGCTGCATACAGGGTTAAATAAGGAATCGATACCAATAGATTATTTTACTGATCTCTGACCTGGAAGTGTTCACTAACTGGCAGCCTCTGCCCGATGACTAATTAATGAAACCAGCGTTCTCTCAAGGACTCTAATTACTGATCAGATCTGGTATCAGAGAACAACGACCGAATATCTTATTTAATCATCAGAGAGAGAGAGAGAGAGAGAGAGAGAGAGAGAGAGAGAGAGATGATGTTCTTATGGTGCAATGACATGCAGGCGAGCCATAACAACAATCCAGTTACCTGCCCTTGAGTCGTAAGATTTCAGACAAGGATGGATGTGGACTATTTTCAAATTGTGCCGGTCATCAACATAGCGACCTCCACACCACAGACCACCATAACATTTTGCAAATTTGATTGAAGAAATATTGTTGCTAAACATTTGCAAATTGTTGCATAACGGCCTTTGATGTATTAATCAAGTAACGTTGGTGTTAATAACTTTTTTTTACCTGATACGGTGTCATTTAATGAATATATACATCATTTAATTGTGAGCCGTCGGATTTGCTGACGAAGAAACCTCTGAATTCATTCGCCCATTCATGTCCGAGAGATTAACGGAACGTAAGGGAGATAACTGGAGGAACTTCCGATTGCATTATCAGCTAACTGATTACCAACGTTTACAATCTATTTAAGTTGCAGTGCATAATTTCATGGAAACGGTATAGCATTCTTTCAAACCAGTGTGATTCATGCTAGCAGGAGGTCATCAATTTTCGGTCACCTTCAATGATTATAGTATTGGTGAAATATTGCTGAAAATAGGGATATATATATATATATATATTTATATATATATATATATATCTATATATCACAAACCACGCGCTCTTTTGGTGCCGTTATAACACATGTATACAACACAACTAATTCATCTTGACATTGCAGTCCCATAAAGAATAGGT
>JAUELE010249860.1:0-10912 GCA_031471655.1 Diodora aspera | reverse complement strand
GTCACAATTGCTACAGTTGCAATGAGACTGATAAATAAAATATCACTAACGCAATTTTTGACCCTTAACTTCTTTTGTGTAGCATATATACACTGCCGGGCAAAAGAAACGACACCAACATTTTGAGAAACTACTGAAATAATTGACACTTACGTTGGATATGCAAGAGATATCCATTCGAGATTAGGAAGTTTTATCAACGACACGATGTCAATCAAATCACACTCGTTGAAATCCAAGCATCCTTTTGATCAACTATGACATAAACATGTAAGGGAAAATTAATGAAATCATTTGGCAGTATATATATTTTGTTGTCACCGTTGTATCCAAAAAGTGTCACCGTTTGGACCAAATATCTATCCCCGTATTCTTTATCGCCTCAATTAGTGTAAAATCTTTGCGTAAAAAATCGGAAAAAAATACAGCACGGTATTATATTACTAGATGAACAGAAAAACAAGCTCTGAACACAGATTGGTGTATCTGCATCTTTGATCATGTTCCTTTATGCATTTTTGTATTTATAGTTTTTTCTGTTACCTATGGTATTTAGTTGTAAGCTAAAACGGCGCAATATCGTCCGGCATGCGCAACAGCGTGTTCAGACAAGCTCATTTAATTGTGGGAGGTGAGGACAGTGCACCCACATGCAATTCATGATACCCGTGGTTAAACCCCTGCTGCACTGTGGTTAATCTACCACATGCATTGTAAGATCTTATGCTGAAGGAGATGAATGAACGTACGAATATTAAAACAAAATGTGAGACAAGAAGCTCACATGTGGAAAGAAAAGACAAAGTAGCATGTCCTACATAACCTGTCATCCGACTGTCAGCAATTGCACGCTCTGGGTTGAAGTATGTGTATGTGTGTGTGTGTGTGTGTGTGTGTGTTATGCGTGTAGTCACTGAGTGTCATGGCTTAACCAGGGGTATCGCCAGCGCGTGCGGGAGGGGGTATAGACAGGAGCATTACCCCCTCCCCGTTCGTCGGGGAAAATTTAGAAGAAAATATGTGTATTTTATGGTGTTATTTGAAAATTTGGGTATTAAAAGACTCTTGGTCGGGGACCTCAGCCCCCACGTCGGGGGATTCCTGGCGCCGCCACCCCTGGGTTTGACTTACATTTAGATACCAGTAACGTTCTCCATCAGTTGACTAAAACGCTTGGAGTGTTCTGCAGGTGTTTGGGGACCTTTCTTTGATATGTCAGTAAGTAACAGATTACCGTCATTTAACCTGAAGTGAGTCTTGCAACCTGGTCACGCCTGTTGTTGTGATGTGTTGTTCAGTTCGGCGGACTGGAAGCATCCATCACCGCAGTCACGGACCAGTTTCCTCGGCTTAGAAAGAGAAGGGAGTTGGTCGTCTTGGCTCAAGTACTTCTGTGTTTCATCGTGGGGCTGCCGACTACAACATACGTGAGTAACCTTTCTGACGTCTGGGTCAGTGGGTCGTCTGTCACAGGTGAATTAATTCCGGCAAAATGTGTGTGTGTGGGGGGGGGGGGGAGCACTTTAAACTATAATGACTACCAAAAGAAACTATATAAATATAAAAGAATATTCAGTCTCTCTTCCAACCAAGTTTGTCGTTGTGTCACAATTCAGTCTATGCAGTCATTGATTTAGACTGAAAAATAGTCTATGAAATATTTTTAATTATTTTATCGGATTTCATTTTTATTCCCTCAAGAGACTGGCTGCTACTATACAGTTTCGTAGAAGCTAGCTAGACTTGCTTTAGTAGATGGTTAAAGGCTTCAAATATAAAATTAACAAAATTCCGCAGTCATGGAGCAGAACTATCATTGATTGTCAGTTGGCTCCTTCACAGTAAAACAACGCTTCCTTGAATACACATCTATTGTGTACGCAACATACATTTGTTTCTCTTCCTTGAACACATATCTATCGTGTACGCAAAATACATTTGTTTCTCTTCCTTGAACACACATCTATCGTGTACGCAACATACATTTGTTTCTCGTCGGTCATGATTTCCAAGTCTTGGTATCGCTTGTTGAATATCAGTATGCTTTGACGTTTGTAAAAATATTTAAGCGGTTATCGCTGTGTCTGATCTTCAAGGTTGAAGCGCATGTTTTTTTCTGGATCACGATACAACGAAGACCGAAGATTTGTACTGCAAGAAGCGCCAGTAAAATCTGTGTGTTTCTGTGTTTGTAGGGCGGACAGTATGTTATACAGCTGATGGACACACACGCCGCCCCTATCTCACTTATATTCATCTGTTTTATAGAGGTCATCGCCGTCAACTGGTTCTATGGTAAGTTTATTGTGGACATCATTGATGTTGGGTTTGACTCGTCCGGTGATAGGTCACAGATAAGACTCAGTGATGTTGGGTTTGACTCGTCCGGTGATAGGTCACAGATGAGACTCAGCAGTGAGTTGTACAGGTAGCCTACAGCTCGCATCTACACGCGGCCGTAAAACAGTGTGAGTACTAGAAGGTAAAGATGAGTATCCGTACAATATAAGATACCGTGAATACGGTAGATCAGCCGCGAGTCCATGAGACACAATGAGTATTGTAGATCAGCGGTGACTCAATGAGACATCATAAATATTGTAGATCAGCCGTGAATCAAAGAGACACAGTAGGTCGATGGTGAGTCAGTGAGATACAATGAATATGGTAAAACAGTGGTGAGTCAGCGAGCTATTACAATGTCGTCAACATGATATGGGTGTGAGTGTCATCTCATGTGAAAATCGTTGTAGAAAGAGGGCACTGCATGGATCCCATTTCAAGCGGTAATGTAGCCGATTGTTACCTGCAAGTCAGTCCACCACGAGTTATCACTGCGAAAAAACAGATTCCCAAGTGTACTTGTATTCCTTTGTACGACAGCCAGTCTGTGGGTGGTGCTTCGTGTATCTGATCAAGAGCCGAATGTTTTCTATGCCAACGATCCTATTTCGTTTCAGGGGTCCAGAGGTTTTCCTCCGACATCAAAACGATGCTTGGTTCCCCGCCCGGGATTTTCTGGAAGATATGTTGGGTGGGAATATGCCCCCTCAGTTTACTGGTAAGTCTGAGACAGTAGCCTATTTATTATTTACCTAGGTGAAGAACACGACTAAGCTTAAGGTAGCGACCATTTGATTTTGAGAGGGGAGATTTTGAAAATAAACAATTTGGATACAATTTTGAGAAAATAAATACAATGCAAAAGAATTGTGAAACATAGATTTGACTTGGTGCATTCTGCTGTATATCTTGGACCGGAAGTGCTATAGTTGTATATCCCAGACTGGAAGTGCTATAGTTGTATATCTCGGACCGGAAGTGTTATAGGTGTATATCCCGGACCGGAAGTGCATATCTCGGACCGGAAGTGCTATAGTTGTATATCCCGGACCGGAAGTGCTATAGTTGTATATCCCGGACCGGAAGTGCCACAGTTGTATATCCCAGACCAGAAGTGCTATGGTTGTATATCTCGGACAGGAAGTGCTATAGTTGTATAATGTTAGGCCTCATAATAAGAAGAGTTCGAGCAACTCGGCTTTGTCATAGCTAGGGAGCCGCCTATGTTAACTATTTTCATTGAAACGTAACGTACCTGCAGCCACATTCAAGAAATCATGGCTTAAAACAACCATTGCATTTCTATAACATACCTGCTCTCTGAGAGGTGTAATTCCTGGCTTGTGTTTTCAGACGTTGTTCATTCTCTCCATTGTTGGCTATCAAGGCATCCGACTCGGCACATACAAGTATCCCACGTGGTCATTAGGAGTGGGTTGGGGTGTTACCTGTCTATCGCTTATCTGTATACCTCTGTACATGATCTACAGCTTTGTCAAATTCGATGGAAATGTTAAACAGGTGAGTGTCACGTTGATGAGTTATCTAACTCATTGTCTGTATTTATCTGTCAAATTAGTAAGGTCAGTTAATGATATGTACTAATAAAGAAGGTTTGTTGACAGCGTTCAGCTAACATGCAAATTATCCACGTGCATACAGTCTATCGAATGTGGTTTCTGGATAACGGTGATAATGTCCCATGATCGGAGGTCACATGATCATATGACAGTGCTCTCCGATTTTCTGATACTACCTGTCCGTTTATCGATAACTCTATGCAATAATTGCTGTTATTCAAATGTTAGTAGAGCTAAACCATGCGCCATGACATGACTTCATGAGATGCACCCGTAGTATGCAACTGCTGATGGAAGGGTGACAGATTATAACGAATGCACCTTATGTTCTGACTGTGGGCGCTTGACTTGAGTACACATGCTCATAATGCGTGTGGTAGAGTAACCATAGGGCAACATAGGTTTTAGTCACGGGTCTCATTATTACACGTGCACGTACCTTTCAGTCTCTCAAAATTCATTGAACTCGGCTGGGCAAGCCGTTCCGCCTACCTTCTGCGCTATCTCAACTTATATTTGGATACCAGTTCAGGGCCATGTTGCACAAAGCTAATTTGATTGTGAACTCTTAACGTAAACTTTCGAAACCGATTTTGAACACCATTCCCATTGACAAAGCAAGTTGCACTACATGTCATAAAATCACTCCTAGGTTGTTTTCAGAAATATGGACACTATCGCCACGTTGATTGTAAAATTCCAATTCGGTAAGATTGATCTTAACTAAGATATGTTTGTGAACCAGGATCCTGGTATCCGTTGCAAATACCATCTTCTCATTTCCAGAAACTGTTGCGGATGATTCGACCCAGTGAGCTGCCTCCTCACGTGAGAAAACCGTACCTGGATACGGAAATGATAAAACACAACGGCCACAGTACGACATCGACATCTACAACTACAACGACCATTCGCATTTGAGACAAAGAACCTTTGTTCGACAACCAGTGTCATACACACATTTCTATTGAGCACACGATGTGCTGGAGTTAGAGAACTATAATAAATACTTATATTTTACTTATCATGGAAGTGAAAATGCGTGCATTGTATAAAATCCTAAATGATTCTCAGATTAGCACTACAACTATAACTTGATGATTAAAGGAACATTTAAAAAACAGGAATCATATACATGTATATAAAAACTGGACTCGAAGACTTGGTGCATGTATCTGTATCATATCATTTATGGGGACCCCGTGGGGCTTCCGGGGAGTCACGTGGTGTGGTGATAGAATAGAGCCTCAGTAACCCAATGCTTGTCATACAAGGCGACTAACATGGGGATCTTTTGCTTTCTCTTTCTTTCTATCAATCCTGTGTTGTCCCTTTTCCTGATGTGCCTCTTGCACATCGCATTGCGCTATGGCTGAAGTATTGGCCCCTGATATGTAAAAATCCATTTCACTCACTCACTCATTTATGGGGTCGATTTAAGACCAAAACTTGCTTCAAAATCGTAACATTTCATTGGTCATGTTTTTATAATGCAGTATACAGTAACCAAACTAGAGAGTGGAGAAGTGTAGATCATGTTTATACCCAAATAGCACAACGCGGGCGGCCCCACGTCGACATACCGTCGGTGAGAGGTGACGGCGGTCCGACATCGTGCGGAGGGCAAATGCATGAACGGTCAGACATCCGCATGCGGCTGCTTGGAGTCTTTTTGCTACACAATAATGGTATTAGTTCTACTCTATTGGTTTAAACCCTTCACAGCTGGCATAGCATATACTATTGGAACGGTCAACTATTTTGCCACTGGAGGACCGCCAGTCAAACCTCTGTCCGACCGCTGGCGAAGCCCACAGCGAGCCACCGTCAGCCTGGCCATATGTGCTATCCGGGTTTTGTTTTCCAGTGCTGTAAAACACTGAAGTGAATAATCTCAGCAAGCGAACCTTGTAGTGCATGTCCTAATTCAGAGAACCTCAGTGTAACAGGGAATTCACGTGCGTATGAGGAGCAAGGAGGGAAGGGATGGCTCCAAAAATCCAGTCTCAGTTCGGGGAGGAGGGGGTATTTCTAGGAGTTTCCTAGATCTGTTCTGCTGGCCTACTGACTGCCCTGTAACAAGTTGGTAGCAGTAACCAACAGCTTCATTTGACATGTTAGTGTTTACACAGTACTTTATTCTAATGGTAAAGAAATAAGTATTTGCACCCTACAGTACTTTATTATTGTTATGAGTTGCTATTGTATACATATCTATACTATTTGTTAGATATATTTTGTAGAGGAAAGATATCTGTTACATGTATATACCGTTGTTGGACTATGGCTGTTATTTTGTTATTCATTTAACCGCTTTATGACCAAAATAAATCAAAGTTGGGTCATATAAATATGTGTGTCTTCAAGAACACCGCCTTCTGTCATTCATGCGATCAGCCGCCTCTAAACATTTTACCAAAAGATCTTGTGATCGTATACGGTATTAGCAAATGGGAATGATATGATCATATCTGCGGATGAGTAGGCGATCAGATCAAGGTTCAACATGGCTAGTGTGATGAGGTGGGGCGCTAGGTCGTTGCAAAGATCGGGGATCCAGTCAAAAATTTGCGTTTTGCAGTCAATGTCATTCATGTCGAGTAAAACCACTTCTATTGACTATTCATCGAGGCCCTGCTCAGTCGATCAGTGCCAGCTTAATTCATTCTGTTTCACTCATCAGTGAGAGCGACACTGAGTCCATTGAGAGTGGTTGATACCTTTACAATAGTGATCAGAATATGATGCTTTGATGATCACCAATGCTCCTACATTGGTAATGTTTATCAGGTCACGTAATGAGTATAGACTTAGTGTGACCCTATCAATGGTAATGTTTATCAGGTCACGTAATGAGTATAGACTTAGTGTGACCCCATCCAAACAAAGTGCGCAGCATCAAATACGTGTATAACCCGTTTCACATGTGTGGCCAAGTTACAAGCATCGTTGTAATACAACTGTAGCTCTTCAGTCGAGAGAGAGAGAAGATCATGTTTAACGTACACACTCCAGATATAATACTGATTTGGCGCACGGGGGATTGGTTGCCTAAATTGAGGGGGAAGAGTGTTGGTGTTTTGGACCCATGTTGAAGGAGAGAGTTGGGCAGGAGGTTTGTGTTTGTTTGTTAATACAGGTGTTATTGTGGGGTAAAAGAGAAAGGAGAAGTAGTGGTAGCTCTTCATGTTGAATTACCTAATAAACATACCATGACACGTGATAAACACGTGGGTATACCGTAAATATATTGGACACAACAATACATGTATATCAGGTGTATCACATTCAGGCAGTTCGATCACTAACGATGGTTACAAAAGTTTAACTAACTGTGAGCGAATTCACATTGATTTGCCGGTATGGACGTCACAAATCGATCATCGTCCGATCGTGGTATTCTTCTGGTTGCAAAACAGCTGCCGTTGGATAGCTCACTGTTTTGCACGTTCATATTTCATTGAATATACCATTACGTTTTTTAGTGGGTTATATTCGTGTTTTTGTGTGTGAAACTAATAGTGCCTGTGTCTAAATTATGGGGGATTAGTATTTGGACAGACATGTAACAAGTCGTTAGCAATTGTGCTCTTTTTGTATTTTACCCTTTCTGTTTATAAACCACATCTAAATCACTTGTATGTAACGTCCACGCTGCATTTTTTCGCACTCTCCCTAGCTTTTCTGTAAAATGCACACCAAACACTGTCTTCTGTAAAATACACACCACTCACTCTGTTCTGTAAAATACACACCACTCACTCTTTTTTTGTAAAATGCACAGCACTCACTATTTTCTGTAAAATGCACACCACTCGCATACATCTGAAAAATGTACACCACTCACTCTCTCCCTTAAAATGCACACCACTCGAGCTCACGCTCTTCTGTAAAAGGCACACCATATTTCTCTTCTGTGAAATGTACACCATAACTCTCATATGCAAAAGGTTTATCACGCACTGGTTGGTAAACTGTTTAACAAACTCTCCTAACATAATAATCCAACCACGCCCCCTTTAAAATGTATGCCCCATACTCGTAAAATGTTTTCCAAACACAAGCTCTCGAAAATGTCCACCGTTCACTGACCTGTAAAATGTACACTGTGCACTAGCACTCGGTTGTAAACTGTACATCACTCTCTTTAATGATATGTTTATCACAATCTAGCCTGTAACATGTTTACCATACATATAATACTTACGCATATTATCGACTGTAATACTTGTACCACAATCACTCTCCAATAAAATGCTTACCACGAACTCGTCTCTTGACTAAAACACACTCCATTCTCTAAAATGTACACCTCACATTCTCATATGTAAAACACACACCACCTACTTTATCAGTTAAATGTTTATTATGCGCTCTCCGCCGTCAATTGGTTTTCAACACACCCACCTGTGAATGTTTAACACACTCATCTGTAAATGTTTACCTCACACCCTTCCGACTGTAAACTGTTTACCACGCACTCACCTGTAAATGTTTAAATCACACTCCCCTGCAAATGTTTACCTCACACTCGCTACTATAAAATGTCTGCCATACACTCAGCTGTAAATGTTTATAATATACGCGCCTCTAAAATTTTTGCCGTACATTCTTCCTACTTTAAAATGTTTACCTCAGACCATTCCTACTGTAAAATGTTTAGCTCGTACACTTTCTAGTGTAACAGAAATTTCCTCATGCTCTTTCTACTGTAAACTATTTACCTCACGCTCTGTCTATTGTAAAATGTCTACCACACGCTCTTCCTACTGACAAACGATTACCTCGCAGGTTTTCTACTGTACAATGTTTAAATCGCACTCTTTCACTGTAAACTATTTACCTCACGCTCTGTCTACTGTAAAATGTGTACCTCACGCTTTCCAATGTAAAATATATGCCTCGCGCCCTATCCACTGTAAAATGTTTACCACTCACTCGTTTTACTGTAAAATTATTACAACACACACTTTCTACTGTAGAATATGTTTACCTCGCATACTTTCTACTGTAGACTGTTTACTTCACACTCTTTTGACTGTAAACCGTTCCCTGTAAAATTCTCTCTTCTGTATAATGTTTATCACACTTGCTCACCTGTAAAATGTCTTTCTCTCCGCCCTGTAAACTATTTACCTTACATCCACTTCTTTACTTCACACTCTCTACTGTCAAAGGTTTTACAACATAAGCTCCTGTAAACTGCACAGCGCGTGTAGTCTGCCATAAATTGTTGTATACCACGTGGACACCGGAGAACAGCTTTTGTTTGAGAAGGAAATATATTTAATTAATTCATTAAAAGTCATTAAAAGCGTGTCGGAAAATGTGAGTCTTTAGACGAGAATTTAAAATCAATGGAGAAGCTTTGATCTCTACTGGGAGACTATTCCACTCATTGACTGCAGTAAAAGAAATGAGTGATAGTCATAACTTTGTGGTACACAGAGAAGACTAAATTCAGATCTTAAGGATCGGGCTGATGTGTATATACTGATTAAGTTATGTAAGTATGTTGGTACATCTCCAGATAGACATTGGTAGATGAAACAGAAGAGTTTGTGGGACTGTAATTACATGGAATAAGTAACCAGGGTAAGCTTTGACGAACTGAAGTGATATGCTCAAACTTCTTTGGGAAAGTTACCAACTTGCTGCCAAATTCTGGATCCACTGTAACCTGTTTATAGTGCCAGCAATGAATGAGTGAGTGATTTGAGGTTTTACATGGTTTTCTTTCAGCCACATCACCACGGACTCACCAACATCACGTTGGTGTCGGTACTCCTGTCTCTCCGGGCTGCAAAAGAGGTACCCTGGCGGGACTCGAACCACAACCAATGCTGACAGATTGCTGGACCGACGCGCTAACCACTGCGCCCCTCTCCCAGTAATGAGACTTTAACAGAAGTCCCAATAAGAATAGATATGTTTCATGATACAGTGTCACAGTCGGAAATGTATCTGGTTATACATGTATTAACGTTATGAACATATGCCGCGTCAGAAAATCTCGTAGCTGAAGGAATTGCCTTCCAATTTTTAACTGAATGCTGCATATCGTATGACAAACGGTTTATACTGTTCTGCAACAATTACCTCATCTCTTTCATTAAATATACATCACTCAATCAAACGAGGATTACCTTCAAGAGATGAGGTTGTTTTTGTCTTTGAAGTGTGTCTATGGCGAGGCCGTTAGTATAAGCCTCCGGGTATATGTGTATGTATGTATTCAACGATTGATATAGATCTATCTCCGTGATATCAGTCTCAGGGACAGCAAGCAGTGCACAACTCTAGTGTTTGCCCTCGTCCGAGATTGGAATTAATAAACTATGAATAACCATATTGCTGATGGTGAGATTGCTGGCAAGTTAGGCGTCACTTTGGGACACCGATACATTCCCTATTATCTCACGAGCTGGATATGTTACCAGCAGGACTGCAGAAACCATTTTTTGATTGGATGTGCACAGATAAACATGTTGCCTAACATTATTTGCAGGCTCGCATCCAGACGGGTGGGGCCAACTTGGGGCATGTGCTCCCCCCCCCCAACACACACACACACTCACACCTCCACACACACACACACATACACACATACACACACACTTCAGCCCGCCTTTGTTTTTTTGTTTTTTTTTATCTTGTATTTTTGCCGAAATTGCAACATTTTCCATGTTGACTTATCAACATGTTCGGGTACCTCTCTAGATAAGCTTATCACAACTCATACATCTAACATGTTCGGGTACCCCTCTAGATAAGCTTATCACAACTCTTACATCTAACCTATCCGAAAGATGCCAGTCTGGCATGATTGGAGGCACCGGTTCGTTCAAAACTTGACTGAAATGTGGGGTTCCCCAGGGGTCGGTGTTAGGCCCGATACTCTTTATATTGTACACATCTGAACTTGGAACAGTGATCTCTTCCACAGATACTAATCACCACATGTATGCTGATGATACTCAGCTCATGAA
>JAUELE010249859.1:0-19414 GCA_031471655.1 Diodora aspera | reverse complement strand
TAAAATAATTTAAAATATTTCATGGACTAATTTTTAGTTTACACGTCAGGCTGTGTATTACAAAACAGGTCAATATTGTATTACAATTCACGTCAAATTTTATTACAATTCACGTCGGTATCACAACACACGTCAATTTGGTATTACAATTCACGTCGGTATTACAAAACACCATTACAAAATGCGCCTCAACAACGTGATCATTGACGGAGAGGTAAGGTCAGTACATTCAGTGACGGGATATAAGATCTAATGGTTCCTAATGTTTGGTGTGAGGTCGGGGGGCCAAATTAGAAGTTTTGCATTTTGCCGCCAACGTCAGTATTTTAGTATCGGTTAAAACCGCATCTGCGAGGCATGTTTCTGATCCGCGATCAATGTTAGCTTGACTCACTCCGTTCCGCTCATCAATGAGAACAACATCGAGTTCATTGAGAGTAGACGGGTATTTTCACGTTGACGTACATGTCTGCCAACAACGTCCCATATGTGACCAATGGGGGAAAGGTCAGGTCAGTACATTTAGTACTAGGTACACTAGGACCGAACACGGCCCCTCTATCGTTAACATATTTACCAAATTCCACTTCTACACAACAAGTCTTGATCTTGCACTGCAAGGGTTAATTTCTGTTATTTTATTTCACAACAAATTAGTCTCAATGCTCACGCACACCAACACAGACACCTATTTGCCGGCTCACTAAAATTCTATATTTTTACAAACAGGGCCAGTTTAAAGCCGATTGGACAAGATGCTTTCGTAAAACGGGGGCCTGCACCTTAGAAGGGGGGTCGATGCTGAGGTAATCTTTCCCCTTTTTTGACTGGGGGGTCTGTCTTTTTTTCTTCTTATAATTCACACCGGTGATGAGGGCTATCCTCCTGCACTCAACTGGCGAAAGTGAGCATATGGCCGAAAGGGTCCCACTATGAATCCAATCGAGAACTTTACGATCAACTTCCAAGGACCTACTTTGCATACCTCACTGGAATCTGAAAACATTTGGATACAGACCATTTGCTGTAACAGCTGCCAGGCATTGGAATTCTCTGCCAACATTCATAAAATAGCACAAGAGTGATAACTGGTAGCAAGCGTTCCAACCACATTACCCCAGTACTGCGCGAGACATCCACTGGCTCCCTGTTTCATTGAGACTCAAATTCAAAATTCTATACTCCTTGTTTTCAAATGCCTAAACCAGCAAGCTCCCGTCTATCTCTCGTCACTTCTCACCAGATACCAGCCTAGTCGCAGCCTCAGATCATCAGACAAGTCCCTCCTGCAAGTACCAGCTTCTCGGTCTCGTACATATGGTGACCGAGCATTCCAAGTGGCAGGACCCCAGTTGTGGAACAGTCTACCCCAACGGCTCAGGGAAATAGTAAACATCAGAACTTTCAAAAATAAACTAAAAACGTACCTATTCAATCAAGCCTTTGACTGTCAACTGACTTTCATCAGCGATCATAACAGTTTACTGGTTTTAGCGCTATAAAAGTATTTTCATGTATGTATGTATGTATGTATGTACTATTGGAAAATTTGATGCAAAAAGCATGTGCATGAGTTTTGATGCCTGCTTCAACGTAGTCTGATTACCTTCGAATTCATCTGCATCAGATGCTAGTGCTTGGGTCAGAAAATGAAGGATACGGACATTGTTCTTGCATCAATCCCAGAGCTTATTACATATATATCTTTTTGCCATTCTTCAAAACTGAGGTGTTCCCTTAATTGTTTTGTTTATAACACTTCAGATTGCAGCTGCTGGCAAAATCATTTTATTCACTCCATACGTGTATTTCGTCATTTACAGACTCATCAAGAGTGAAATGACAAGACACAACTGGGTGACCGATGAGGTGAGAATAGCGAAATATGTGCTCAGACGAGCTGGAAGACAATAGTGGCGATCCAAATGTGAGGTCCATCGTCAAATAAACTCAACAAAAATGTCAAAGATCAATAAAAAAAATTCTCAGTTATGATACTTTTTCGATGAAAAAACGTTTGGACCTCAAAAGACCTCCATACCTTAGCTTTAACCAGATATTACTTTAGGGAAGTGTGTTGCACGTGATTTGAAAAAATAAGAAGTTTGTTGGAACTGAAAACGTGTCAAACCAGAAGAAGGATTGTTTTGTTTGAAGCTCAACAGAAATTAAAAAGAAAGTTTTTATTGCTGTCTTTGTCAATTGTTGGACTTATGGCACCATCAGCAGACAATATGCCTGGAAGAAGACATCTAACGATAGACGGAGCTGCCAAAGCTGGTTTGTCATTATGTGTGGTGGGTGGTCGAATGAACGTTGGCCACAGTGTTGTCAGCAGACTACGTCATAGGCATCAGCAGACTGGATTTGTCCACAAGAGACCCAAATCGGGTCGACAAAGGAAAACTACGGCTCGTCAGGATCGCTCAAGTTCGTTGATAGCCAAGCGGAATCTGTTAACCTCGGCAAAATCCATCAATAGTGAATTCAGAATTGTTACTGGTGTGCAGATTTCAAATTGGACTGTGAGAAGCACACTCCATGCATCCAACTTCCGTGCTCACAGAACAGCTGTGTGTCAACCTTTGACTGTACAACATCGGGCCCGACATCTTGATTTTGCCAGATCTCACGCCAACATTGGCATTGATGATCTGAGATGCATTCTTTGCACAGATTCTGCCTGGTTTCTAAAAGTTCGAACACGTCAAAAAGTGATTGCTTTTTTTTTGCTTTTTGTTTTGCTTCGAAATTGTAGAAGTTTTACCGTATGGTTCTTTTCTATCAGCACAAATTTGACTTAAGTTTTATACTATACACTTCTGATGAGAACTTATACTCATGGAAGGAGATAAGGGAACGGTGCCTTGAAAACCATGTTTTAGTGAAATGCTATTTAAGCCTCAACAGGGTGTTAGGTCGTCAAACATACTGAAGACTCACCAAATGCAGATGTTTCTTCTGTACTATGATAAATTATATCAGTAGGTCTGTTTGCGATGTAGCGTAGGCAAAACATCACATCTGATAAATTCATTCGTTCCCTTGTTTCTTTTCATCAGTGTATTCTCAATTGAACTGTGTATACAAGATATTCAGCCTGTGCCAGATTGATACAGGATACAGGAAGATATAGTGTTTGTTGTGTATATTATATTATTTCATTATTGACTGTAAAAAGTTCCTTTTCAATGTACATTCTGTTGTATTTATCATGACTGTAAACCTGCCGGAGAGAACACAAATGAAAAGAAAAAAAGACAAAAGATTCTGCCTTGATTACATTGACGAAAGAAGACGTGTCTGAAGGTAAAACAACTCAACCTTTTGCCAACTACAATGTCGTTCAACAGGTTTGGGGGTTGTTAAATAAAAGCTGGGTACGCCAGTTTTCATCATTATTTCACAGATTTTTACGTCATTAGGAATGACAGTCTGACTGCTCTGAAATATCATGACGAAATTCTTCGCCCTATCATGAGTCTATATGCAGGTGCTATTGGTAAGGATTTTGTTTTAATGGACGACAATGCGCGACCACACCGAGCTTGAGTAGTCAACACATATCTTGACAGGAATTCAAGAGCGACATGACTGGCCAGCTTACTCCCCTGACATGAATCCAATTGAACACGCTTGGGACATGCTTCAGAGGCATATTTCACAACACCAACAAACCTTGACCAACTTGCAGACGCTCTTCACAATAAGTGGAGACAGATCCCTCAGCAGTCATTCGGGAATCTCGTTCAGAGCTTTCCCAGATGCTGCCAAGCCGTAGTGAGAGCCAGGGCTGACACAAAATATTGAACTTACGTGTGGAGCTGCCTTGACGTTGTGACGCCTAATCTGTTCTTAAGCCTCATTAACGCAAAAGCTTTTACAAATTGGTGTGCACAGACCTCAGTTTGTTACTGTAAATAATACACGCTCACCTTTAGCTTTATACAGACAAGGGCACCGCAAGGTTGTGTTATATCCCCCATACTTTTTATATTGTATACAAATGATGGTGTTAGCTCTGCTGAAAACTGCTTTATAACTAAATTTGCTGATGATGCTGCTCTAGTTGAACTCCTAAAGGACTCTGAATTGGCATATCGAGAAGAAATGTCTAAATTTGTTTACTGGTGTTTTTCTAATATCTTATTTTTAAACTGAAGAAATGTGAATTGATTTTAGAAAGAAAAATCTCCATTGCAGTCAGTCATTGTTAACGGAGCAGAAATCAAAAATAGATCTGCTATTAATATTTAGGAACCGTCATAGATTCAACACTAAATTGGAATGCTAGTTGTGATTTTATTTACAAAAAAAGCAAATTTATTGGCAAATGAGACACTTTCAGATTGGCCAAAAGGTGTTACTAGTGTTTTATAAATCATTTATTCAAAGTATTTTAACTTTCAATTTTCTATGTTGTATGGGTGTCTGTCTGTTCAGAACAGAAATAAATTGTTTAAAATTGTCGCAATATCAAGTAAAATCATTGGCCTCCCGTTAGACACGTTACCAACGACAAATTGATAAATATGTTCAGTCAATTTTAAGCGACAGTTGACATATTTTATCTTCAGAATACGTTCCTTTACCATCAGGTCGTCGACTAAGAATGTCGATGATGAGAATAAACAGAGCCCGCCAGTATATGGTATTTTAATCCAGATTGTTAGATATTCATTATAATCGTTACCGCCATTTTAGTTGCATTTATAGCCTGTCTTAATCTGTTAATAAGTACAATATATACTCTTAGCAAAATCCAGTTTTATCCATTCGCCTGCAGTGCACCCCTGTATCCAATGATTATGTGGTATATTGTTGTTGTTGTTGTCTGTATTAATGTATTGTATGTATTTATGTAGATTATTCCTTACTTATTACTGCTGACCGGTGAATGTAAACCAAATTTCCTTTGGGACAATAAACTATTATTATTATTATTATTATTATTATTATTATGATTAGTATTAGTATAAGCTGATTCGTGACTTTTGTGATAACAACCTGCGTTTTCAGAGCCAGCTCTTCTGCTCAAATTTATTGTCTCTTTTGTGTATGTAATTAGTTGAAATCTTGTCGCAAACACAAAATTAAAACTTGGTTTCTTCAATTTAACGTTTGTGGTCAGATTTGGGTGGTCCTTAACCTTTTTGATAAGTATATGTAGAGAGAGAGAGAGCACAAAAGAGTCAGTGGACAGACAGAACAGGTAATTGAAACTTACTGAAGCCTGGCCAGGTGAAAAATATGAGGGAGAGAGATGAGAGCGAGACAGAGACAGAGAGAGAGAGATGCTGGCCAGGTTGTAAGAGAGATACACGAGACACACAGCAATCTTCTCAAGGATATGAGTGAGATATACAGAAGTAATGAATGAATTATAGACGTCTTATTGGTGGTCAGAAATATGAATGTGACTGACCCACAGACAGAACAATGACTGAAATAGACACACAGCAATTTACTCACTCTAAGGTGTGAGCGATGCGAAGGGAACGCAAGCAAGCCCAGCAGTCAGAAATATGAGTCAAACAGACACAACACAAACCTGGCAGTCAGAAATATGAGTAAGACAGACTCAACATAAGCCCCATAGTCAGAAATATGAGTGAGACAGACACAACACAAGCCCGGCAGTCAGAAATATCAGTCAAACAGACACAACAGAAACCTGGCAGTCAGAAATATGAGTGCGACAGACACAACACAAGCCCGGCAGTCAGAAATATGAGCGAGACAGACACAACACAAGCCCGGCAGTCAGAAATATGAGTGAGACAGACACAACACAAGCCCGGCAGTCAGAAATATCAGTCAAACAGACACAACACAAGCCTGGCAGTCAGAAATATGAGTGAGACAGACACAACACAAGCCTGGCAGTCAGAAATATGAGTGAGACAGACACAACACAAGCCCGACAGTCAGAAATATGAGTGAAACAGACACAACACAAGCCCGGCAGTCAGAAATATGAGTAAGACAGACACAACACAAGCCTGGCAGTCAGAAATATGAGTCAAACAGACACAACACAAGCCCGGCAGTCAGAAATATGAGTGAGACAGACACAACACATGTACACGCCAGACACACAGCAAGCTAAGCAGAAATATGAGTGACAGACACACAGCAAGATAGGCAGTCAGAACGATACATAGCAGACAATCAGACAGAAAGCCACAGTAAAAAAAGGCAGTCAAAAAGGTAAGTGCGACTTTGCGCAGACATCTAAAAAGAACAAGCAAGTCATGCAATGAGACAGACAGACATACGGACAGCGAGAGGGTGGTAGTAGAAAAGTAAATGATACACACAGGAGGAAGGAGAGTCAGAGATAAAATGCAAGAAACGTGCAGGCGGGTAAAAAATAGCATTTCCCCACACATGTAACTTCCTGCAGTAAGATATTGATTCTACAACTTACATGTTCGGCAATAGCTGTCCCGATGTACTCAAACGTTTAAACTGTCAACTCTACTCTCCTATCTTATCAGAGATATTGTGCCCCACTACGTGTGCAAACCCGTTACATACGTATGTAGTACCATGTATGTACATGTGTTTCTCTTGGCCGTATTTCAAAGCCTTGATATCGTTTCTGAAAAAAAACGCTTGTACATGATTAATGTTTCAGAATTCTTTGCTGGTAAATATTTGTCCACAAGTACATTTCCGAGTGTAAGAACAATACATATATTCCACTCGAGTGTCAGACGTCAACACCTGTCACAGAAGCATAATCTGTTTGCGTTGGATAAGGGATAAGGGTGTTGGGGTGCGGTCGGTATAATTACCGAAAAACACCGAAAAACACCAAAAAACACCGAAATGCACCGAAAACACCAAAAAGCACCCGAAAACACAAAAAACACCGAAAAACAGATACAGACTGATTAGTACAATAATCGAAAAACACCGCCGCACCGAAAAACATCTACAGGCTGATTGGTATAATTACCGAAAAACACCGAAAAGGACGGAAAAACACAGAAAAAAACCGAAAGCACAGACAGACACATTCAGACTGACTAGTATTTTTACCGGAAAACACCGAAAAGCACCGAAATACAGCGAAAAACATCTACAGGCTGATTGGTATAATTACCGAAAAACACCGAAACATTGAAAATCACCAAGACACACTAAAAGACGAGTTCATTTAAATGATGACGATGAGCAAAATAAGAGAATTTCCCAAAATCAGCTATGAATTCGATATAAATTGTAAGTTGTAAGGAAAAAAGGTCACCTCAAACTCTACTTAATGACATTTTTACACCACGAGAGAGTTTACGATATCATAAAATCTAAGAATCAGCCTGTATGCTTGTGTTTTTCGGTTATTATAACCGGTTATAATTACCGCGTTGTTTTCCGGTAATCGTATCAATCGGCCTGGGTGTAGTTTTCGGTGTTTTGCGGTAATTATACCAATCAACCTGTACGTGTATTTCGGTAGTTAGACAATAAGTCTGTACGTGTTTTCTGTATTTTGTGGTGCATTTCGGTGTTTTTCGGTAATTGTACAATCAGCCTTATGTTTTTTGGTGTTTTTCGGTGTTTTCCGGTCTTTTTCGGTAATTATACCGACCCTCTAATTGTGGAAACTAAATTTTAATATCTTGTGTTTGCGACATCATACACAAAAAAGGGACAATACATTTGAGCAGAAGAGCTGACTCAGAAAAACAGGTTGTTGTCAGAAAAGCCACAAATCAGCTTACGAACAGATCAGGCGTCACAACGTCAAGGCAATTCCTCAAGACTTAGTGTTTTGTGTGACAGCGTCGTGAAAAGCTCCGAAGGAATCTTTCTCCACTCATTTGAAGAGTATCTGCAAGCTGGTCAAGGTTCGATGGGGGCACGGGACGTTGTGAATATGCCCCAAAGAGCATCTGCAAGCTGGTCAAGGTACGATGGGGGCACAGGAAGTTGTGAATATGCCCCATGCGTTTTCGGTCCTACCAAACGTTGTTTTTCAAAATTCACGTACAACACACTTTTCTAAAGTAATGTCTGGTAAAAACTAAGATATAGACGTATTTTAGGGTCAAACATTATTTCCATGAAAACAATATTTTTTATAACTGAAAAACAAATCATTGGTCCTTAACTTTCTTATTGAGTTTATTTCTGATCCTCTTTTGAAAACATGTGCTACAAAGCATGACAACAATTCTAAAAATATTCAAGACGTGGGAGTCATTTGACAAGAATTTATACTTCATTTGATGTGCTGTTCGTAAATGAGCGACAGGTGTCTTTGGAATCAGTGTCGAGACCATGATTCACTAGCGAAGGGCCCGGATAATAATTATATATGGATAGAGACTTCACGATTCATCGCCAGGGACGTTTATAATGATAAACGATGCTAATGAGACGAGCGTGAAGATTGTTTCACCTTGACCTTTCTGAAAATCCAGTTACGTTGGTGTTAATTGATATTTCTCCAGCTCTCTGTACAGTTACTATTAAATATTTACTTTGACAATTGTTGAAACTGTATCTCTGTAATGGATTTTATAGTTAATGAATATTAAGATGAAAGTTTGATGAAGATTAGCGCAATTAATGTTTATCTTACAAATGTTCGTGTTGATCGATATTATAAACCGTCAACAGAACGATAAATGTAAGGATTTTGTAAAGAGCGTTTGTATCACTCAGCATGCAAACTTCTGTTCTCGATGGGATGTGTCTATGTTCTGTTGTATTCAGTTGACCTTATTTATCACTGAGGTGAGCAGCATTTCAGAATGTGAACTTGATGCACAATCTTTCAACACAGTAATGAATATGGAAGGACTAGGAAATCGGCCATTGGACTTTCTGTTGATGGTGTTGATGTGATAGATCATCCAACAGCGTACAAACCTGTTTTCAGTTGCGTCGCCTTGTGACATTGCGACACATCTCTGCACACACCACATGTTTAATTACACATGGAGAAATTGTAATTATTAATTACATGTGTGTTTACGTTTCGTCTTCTGGATATATTTGAAGTTCGGTATGGAACCGCGAAATGTAACCATTAACGCGAAATTTGACCAGACATAAAATGATTTACTTTCCTATCAGTATATAGGTCATCGGCAGAGGTAATGGGTGTGCTTTAATTGTACATTATTAATTGTAATCCCAATTCCGATCCTACAGGAGGCAATGCACTTGTCCTCTTCATGAATGTTCACATTTCGTGTTCTGGTTACATGTCAGTGTAGAACCGCGACATGTAACCATTGAGGTAAAGAATAGGCAGAAATAAACTGATCATCGTAACTTACCAGGTATGGGGAAGGCATAGTTATACACTATACATGATCACAGGAGCTACACAGAGTTTTGGGTGTATTTGTGTTGCTAACAGAAAAACCCAACAACCTGGTATTCATTGATCGACTTGTTTAAATAACCCCCTGGAGTTGGCCAGTGCTTCTGTCTTTACATTGTGTTCTGGTATAGAACTGTAAATGTAACTGTCAACACGAAACGTAATTAGAGAGCAAAGAATACTGACACTGATGGCCATGGTGCACAAGTAACGTATGTAAAATGAACTGAAGTGGTAACAGAAGACGTTTATGTCACCACATCTTAGTGGTTATATTTTGGGTCAGTGGTAACATCTGCATTCCGCTGGTCTCCATGCCCGTCGACCTTGTATTGCAGTTAGAGGTTACACACATATAGCCAACGTCTATGGTTAATTTTTACCGACGACGCTTGTATAGCCAATGCTCTCAAGGCAAACAAAGCATGAGGATAGTACAAAACAAACATGTCGTCGCTAGTAAATATGCTCTTTGTTTATCACATTGTCTACCAGTTTGACTTCTTACCATGACGCTCATGTCCTTTGTGAACATATCGGAACCGACGTGTCGATCACGTCTATGACATTACACAAAAATGTAAACACAACCGATAAAAGCTAAGGTGCTCTAACAAATTGATCTGAACCTAAGGAAAAGGTCAAAGAGAATAGTTCCTCATTGACACAGCTACATTGAAAACAAATGCCAAATCAATGTGATCTGTTATCGATCGTCATCGATTTAATAATCTCAGACCGCCATGCTTTACTACCTCTGCCATCTTCTGGGTTTGTGCGCACAGGTACAATAAGCCGTTTACATGTCATGTTGACTGTCACGGTATATACCAGTTTATCTCGATACGTCGTTGCACTGAAAAGTGTCACTATCAACAAAATACCAGTGTTTGAACGTAGTAAGCAACGTATTTTACATTGTTCTGTGGAAACAAAAATGTGCAATATAAATAGTAAGGGAAATACATGTGTTGTTCTTGAACAAACAATATTATTAGAAGCTTGGGAGGTTGCTAAAATCCCTATTTTATGTTCAAAACTTGATACAAGCAGTTTTCATTGCTCGTTCTGTTCCATGCATCAGCAGGAGAAACACCGATGGACTTTCTCTTTTACATAAACATCTGCCAATGACTTCCAAGATGTGTTTCTTTGGTGAAAAGGTCAGGACCGAGTGCTGACCATGGCAAAACATTGATGTTTGCTGTTGGCGGAACTGGTCAAACTCCTGAGACTGTTTGGTACGAGCATGGAAATGGCACCACGAGTAGTGCAATGACCTGTGCCTCCGTCAGGGACAATACGGAGAACAATTCGGTCAACCATTGTAACCCCATATCATTACTGACCAACATTCAACCTATCTTGCTGTATGATGGTAGTGCTCATGAAACGTTCATTTGAACGTCTCCACAGTCGACTTCTTAAGTCATGAAAGTCGAGTGTGAACTTGATCTGTCAGAATGCATGACATTAACCCAACGTTAACTGTGTGAGGCCACAGTTACAGACGACACACAACGAATCGTTTTGTCTTCTCAATCCAATTTTAAAGCTATTTCAGATACATATAGCTGAATGGTTGTTTTGCTCTGGGAAAATATATGGACATAAACTATTATTGACCAACAAGGTTTCGAGTTAATTCAAGTGTAAATGCTTATTTTCTTTCAATGAAAATGTGTAACAGACTGGACAGACTGCGACATCAGAATATTGTGTCTTCGTTACAAAACAAAATCCCTGGTCCGACCGGAATTTGTCAACGATAAAAGTAGGATGTGTTTTGATGACACGGTCAGCGACATTTTCACATTGTTATTAATTTTACGCACGACGTTGCTGTAATGGATGATAGTGTAATTAAGTTGCAAAGAACATGCTATCGATAATTTCGTTGTGAATGGGGATTAGAAGTAAATATTATTAGTGTTAGGATGGTGATCACTTAAAAAGTCTGAAAGTGGTATTATAATGAGATGGCGATGGAGTGGTAATATGCCAGTTCAATTTATGAACATCTCATTCAGACACAAGAACACGTAGGAAGTACACTTTATGCATGATAACAGATCATGTACATGTATGGTCTACACATGTTCATGGGGGCAATGATATTAGGTAACTAACAAAATTAGGAATTTTAATCTTGAAAGTAAAACAAAGCGGAAGTGAATTTAGCAACCGAAAAGAAATAAAACTTAATAGCAATTGATTTCCTTGTTTGGTCTTCCTAACAGCTTATCTGTTACAAACATCTGGAAAGTATATTCTCTTCTAGATTATGTTGGTCTAGTTGTAAAATTGTATGATACATTGTATGTACAAGCACAAACCAGTTAAGCTTTTATGCCAGTGTATGTGTTACTCAGGTGTTATCCATCTGTATCACATGATATCGTTATGCATACTTGTGACACAAAAACAGTTCAAATACGTTTATATGGATCTCAAAATATGAGGTTCCGTTTATCGAAAAATTATAGAAAAGGCCCTGCCTTCATTTTCAAAACGTTATTTGAATGTATCCCAGGTTCTCTCCAACACTGTTGTTCTAGGAGAGGCAGGGATGTAATATTTGTGTCGGAGTTTAACACGCTATAATACGTTTTGGGAGAGATTAGTACTCATGATACTTAGATACCCAACAGCCTGTAATGAAATGAGTGATGTCCGTGACAACAATCGGGACGACAAACTGGTTTCTCCAACATAAGCCTACTTCTGTTTCATATCGGATTTTCATGTGTCTGGATTTGACAAGACTGTGCTCACATAAACATCTTTTTACGACGTTGCATAACAAAGTTGTAAAGATGTAAAGTGTCAAACTTGATAGACAGATTACTTCAAACTTTCTAAGAAATTAATCTGAGTATAAGAAATTATTAGAGTCTGGAATCTTGTCTTTGGGGCACAGACTGGACTTGGTGAGAATGATTTGCTTTTGTCTTTATCGTGATCTAAAATACATCAAAAGCGATATGATGGGTTTGTAAATGACTGGATATTATTTCGCAATAATTGCAACCTACATATTACCGAAGATGAATGTCACTTTCGATTGGTCTGTCCAAACGTTTTATAATATAACATTACTATCATTAAAAACGCAAGCAATACTTGTTGACTTAATAACTTCTGCAGATACGAAACGCTGGTAGGTGGACTACTGGAACGTTCTCAAAAACGAGTTTCCCGCCTAAGCCATTCTTGTAGCAGCTATGAACGTGGGTGTTGTTTTTGTAGTGTTATTGGCCTCGAAAGTGTGAACGCCAATCAAACTGTTATTGTTTTGTATTATATCTAATTCACTATGGTCTTACAAATGCATTTTTTCGAATTTTCTTATATACGTGTAGCGGATGATAAACACTCACGAATAGATCAAAAAGTAGTTCTAAATCCTACTGTTTTGTGCTAATCTGCCGTTATCTTGGTTTTTTTAAAAGAAATAGGCACGAGCATTACATTTTAATGCTGTGCTGGAGACCCTCACTGCCACAGGCAGCTCACTAAACGGCGATAATTTTCAGCATTATAAGCCACAAATGACATTTTTGTTTCTAATGTTTCGCGTTGCCGTTGAAACTACATGTAATTTGAATTGTGTGAAAGTCCATGTCATTAGCTCTTTGCTTAATCACCTCGGCGACCCACAATAATTATTCTCCTCCCAATTACTGAGTGTTCACAGGTTTTACAACAGGGCTTATGATATAATGGAGAGTCGGGAAGTGATTTGAAAACGTGTCAAACTATGTCAAATGATCCCCAAAAAGGACTCCAACATATTCTGATCACATAATTCAAACAATCTTCTTTACAACGGGGCCGTCCTGCGAGGGAACAACTTCCAAATTACTTTGCAGGAGCGTTTTCACCACAAGTTCGATTACTATTATTATTATTATTATTATTATATGTATTAACCAAATGATATCGATGACAACCCCCCACTCCTGACACACAATATAGATGTGTTCTTAATACTTTATATTTAATACAGGACTTAGCCAAAATCGAGGGCACGAGTATTGAAATATTCTCGCCGTTTGTTGTCTTAAGCAGGAACTATTTTGTAGGTTATTATGCTATCAACATGTTCACAATGCTACACATTGTCTTGCTGCAATGTCTGGTGTTTTATGTGCGTGTTGTATCCAACGTATACATGACACAAACATAGTTGTAACCTTGTGAAATCATTATTGTGTCCTTAATCAGCAGCTCTGGGAGTGTTACCGCTTAGGCCACAGATAATGAAACAACGTCATTGCATGTCAACCGGTCATATTCAGTACCCAAAAGCCTCAGGAGACTCCGGACTCATAATAACGAATCGTTCACTTTTTTCGTCTGCAATGTTGTCTTTAGCTTGAATTGATTGTTGATCTGATTCGTCTACACGAGATAGGTGTCCGTATAGCCCTTGAGACATGTGGCCAGACACTAATCAACTAGTTCCCAAGAAAGATCTGTTTTATGTGAATGATCACAATTTGAACATGTATATCATGGTTTTGAAAACATGCACTTAAAATGTCCACAGAATTCGTTAGTTGTGTAATTTATCGCCCCGATCCCATTCCTTAATATATGAATTCGACAAAAACAATATTGCGGTTCACTGATATTTACCGAATTATAGTTTTCCTGGCAAGCATATTAAGTTCTTAAGTGAAATGGCCACGAAAGCATATTAACGAGTATTGACATCATTTTGAAAAATCACTGCAGATCTCGATTTCATCCTCTTGTGTCTGTAGACACTCGATCGCCCCTCCTGATAGCGAACTGCTATCGATTCAAAAGACATCTCTCATTATTGGTCATGTCCTGTCCTGCAAATTCAAATTGCCTAGGGAAGATAAGGACCAAGTTAAGTATCGTGAACTAAGTGCAAAGAAGTCACACTTTCTCCAGGATGAAGATCACGAAACACCCTTGAAAATGTTTCAATACCGCTATCCCTACGCACAGCAATGTTATATGTCAAGAGCTATAAATTTAATGTGGGGGATAGTTTTCAAATCAAATGTTATCAGTTGCTTAGCATTTATCTTTATTCGAAAACCTTTTGTCAGTCATTGTGTATAATGAGATTCTTGTGTCGTGGATATAATACTTATAGAACTGACGACATAAGCCTGCTCAGAGATAGCCAGGAAGAGTTAAAGAATGAGATCCTGTTTGGTCAATCTTTCCAACATGATTGATCTTTCTGCGGGACACTCTGAAAGCAAAAACAAACATGCCAGGATTAACTAACTTGTCATGTAGTGTTTTATTTCGTGAATATAGGACACAGGATGTCGCAGTGGTACACAGTGGAGGATTAACTACCATCCGGACCCTTGGCTGAGCATTAGCAATCATGTCTATATCTTGACCTTGACCCATTCTTCCTTGAATAGATATGACCAAAATATATTAAAATGTGATTAAATATCATACAAAACACATTAACACCTACAAGGCAATTTCAAACATTTGTTGTTGCGCTCGGGCTCCCATCCCTTCCGGCCAAGACTTAAGCCTACAGTCAGTGGCCAAAAGTGGGTGCGCAAAACGGCTCTCGCTAAATGGCGTCGGTTACCAGTCCTAAAAATAATTGTTGCGTTCTTCGTCAATACGGCTCCTGGAGGCGTAATATTTGACAGGAAGATATTCTAGGGGGTATTAATTCATCCGACACCGGTTATTCAAAAATCGCTCCCATGATTCATTTTTTGTCGTCTGCTTCCGTGATACCTTCGCATGGCCATGGGGACACGCCAGAAAGAAATAATAATTTTTTTTTTATCAAAACAAGGTTAATCTAGCTACAAAATTGCAGAAGTAATCGGTATTATCCCAGAACTATCCAGCACTTTTTAAAACGTTATAGACAGCGCGGTTCTCAAGAAAATAAACCAAGATTGAGACGACCACAAACATCTTCGCCACGGAGTGACAGAAAACTTTTTCGGTTGGTGAAAAAGAATCGGCGCAGCAGCTTAATTGACATTAAAAGTTAATTTAATGCAAATTCAATTCAAACAGTATCTTCTAGGACCATTCGCAGGCGCTTGTTTGCCGGAGGTTACAAACGGCGACAGGTTTCAAAGAAAATTACAATATCTCGTGTCAACAAAGAGCATCGTCTTAGATTTTGTCGGATTAAATTACACTGGCGAATTGATAACTGGAAAAAAGTGATATTTAGTGATGAGACACACGTGTAAATAGGTGGGGACAAAAAGGTATATGTCTGGATAAAGTCGACTGAGCGACTACGGGCCGAATGTCCTGGGGTGCGTGCCGACAACGGGAAGTAAAAAGTGATATCGCTTATGTTTTGGGGATGCGTCACGTTATATGGGGTGGATATATTAGTGTTCTGGATAATCAACTTGAGCCAGTGATTGTTAGACATTTTACTAACAGGTCTTGGATTTTCCAAGAGGACAATGTCCCGTGTCATGTGTCGACAAGAGCGAATCAATGGAAATTAGACAATATCTCAACAATGAAATGGCCAGCACAAAGTCCCTATCTGAATATAGTCGAAAATATCTGGAAAAGTCTGAAATATCAACTGAAACGACGAGTGCATCAAACCGAAAACAAAGATGACCTAATTCGTGTCGTCGGTGACATTTGGAGTGGACTGTCTCTTGCCTTTATTCACAGCTCATATCGAAGCATTTCAACATAACTTCGACATGTTTTAAGAGTTCGAGGACACATCAGAAAATAATGAAGATTACATGTAAGTATCACTTATATTGTTTATGATAGAGCCTTTTATTTTCCACTTTCGTTTCCGCGAACGAGTTGTGACGTCACGCTTTTGCGTTGGTTAGACCACGGGTGGAAACAAAGAAGTCATGGTTTAAACACGTGATAAACAACCCGAAGGAAATGTATTTGCACCAATGAAATACATTTATTATAGCAGGTGTTGTCATATTCGATTGTAGTGGCGCACTCGTTGCTGAAACATTCATTTGGTTTTGAACAGTGGACACAACGGCACAACAATCTGAAATCTTGTCTACAGTCGAAGGAGCAGGAGTTATCAAGAGCACAGTATCAACTGACAAGTATGTATTTATACCAAAGCATCTGTGTTTAGTCAGCATTTTTCTTACCAAGATTGAACTTGAAGGAAAAACATTTAATTGTGCTGAACAGTACTGGGTATAATATCACTTCAGAGTGGAGCGGGATTGAGACAGGTAAGATGTTGATTGTAGTGGTTAAATATGATGAATTGTACGTTACAGGATTCTGGTATCAATACGATTAATTAATAGCAATGTTTTACAGGAAGCTAAATGAATCTATGCTTTAAGGTAAGATTCATGTCCAGGTATTTCAGTGACTTTGAGAGCACATTTTTAGCCATCTGTGTTTTGTGTTTCCAACATGACTTTGCCTGAACACAGTAGATAAGATAATTATTTAAGGTATATTTCAGTTGAAAAACAGATCAACAATTATCAGGAAGTATTTCAGAACGGACTGACATTGTTAAGTTGTATATAACAGTAGGTACAACAACTATCTGTGTCTCCTTATGTCATACCTATCATGTTCCTTGCCTTCTAGACCTGTTGTTGGTCATATGATCAAATCACGAAATAAGGGAGTGTGGTCTACAGTCATAACTGTTTGTCTCCTTATGTCATGTTATAACATGCTGTTTGCCTTAATAACTGATAAATGAACCTTCATTATATATTTTATGAATCTTCAAACTTAAACGGACACTAAAATACGGAAAACTCGAACTAAAATGATCCCGAATAACAGTAGGGGCAATAATCATTAATATGTCATTAAGTGACTGTTAAAGTGGTAATATATAAGTGAATTGTAACTGTAGGTATGTGTGAGTTTAAATTAGGGTAGGTGATTGAGACAGAAATTAAAAATTTAATTAACCTCACAAAAGGTTAAAATATGACCAGACTGAGAGAATGAAAAGGAAAGTTACAACGAGATATATAGATATTGCACAACGTACATTTTCAAATTGTGATCTTAAATGCATTCTTATGTTGGCAGAAAGTGAATATAATTTAAAATAATGTCCAATTGTTGCTATGTTGGCCATTTTAATTTTGTTGTTAAAATCAAAACTTTCTAGGTTGTAAATTACCATAAACACGATCTACATGTATTCTCAAAATATTTACCTGGTGAAATGATTTAGTACTGAAATTGTCCTGAAATGCTCATTATATTCTGAGAACAGACCACATAACAGTCAACATAGCCAACATCTTGGATTTTTTAAAACAAGAAACCCTACTTATTTTGAGACTCTAAACCACTATGAATCTCCAAAATATTACTATTTGTTCCAAAGAAGACAGTTTTTTCAATGAACACTGATTAATGCCATTTTTCATTTATTAAATTATTGCTTGCTCCATAACATCTTGAATACTATATATTTGAAAATAATACCCCAAACAGTTTCATATTGCAACTCAAACAACTAAAAAATATACCATAATCACAACTTATAAGAGATTCTTATAATGCCAAAGAAAAAAACTCTTCAAATTGTTCTCGACCGGTAATTAACTTTGACCTTTGAAACAGATCTTAACTAATAGTTAATTATTAGAATGAATTTGTGAGTGTGGCGGTTTGAGTGAGGGTGTGAGTGACAAAGACAGAACTTAAAATTCAATTTACTTCAAAAGTGCTTAAAAGAACAATAACAAGTGACACAAATTACTCTCACCAATAGTATCATGTAAATAAACATACCTTAAGCATGTCATCAGTTCATTTTACACATCATAATCCACAGCAATTTACTTTACAAAGATGTTTTCCGAAACATACTCCGCTAAATTAAAAAAAAAGATAATTTCAAAACTTTCATTGGTAAGTGTTTTGTGTTATATATCATTTTCAATAAATCAAGCATTATTCATCTATGAAAGTGATCGAGTGATCGGGAAACTCTAGCAGAAAGAAGAAGAAAACACAGGTTACAACTTTTCTTTAAAATATTTCATGGTCTTCAACCGTCATATCTTTCAGATAAACTTCCTCCCTCTGTTGGCTCTAAAACACCTAACAACTTAAGAAACTGTCACAATGTGTCCGTTCCTTTTGCTCTTCCTTCCTTGGCATATGGACATATTCTTTTTTCCTTCAACGTGTAGATTATGGAACGGTTTACCGCTAGAAATCAGAAACTCGAAATCACTAAGTTAGCTTAAATCCCTAGTAAGAAATAAAGTTGTATCCGCCCCTAATTATTAATCCCTTGGAAAAAGACCATTAAATATTTTACACACACGTTTACGTTATTCTGTTAGTACATTAATGTTGGTTTATGCCCCCCCCCCGCCGGTCTTTTGGTTCGGGTCTCCGCGCGCGTCAATCTCACCCCACCCCCGCGTCAACTCGCACAAACTTCCAAAATGACGTCCGGAAGTTTTTGAGAAAAATGCACTTTTGAGTGTAAATTTGGTATAGATCAAACATGACAGATAGCTATGTTTGTCGCTTCAGTGCCGATGATATAGCAGCTGCTCAAAGAAAACATTTTGGTGACGAATCGGACGTTGATTATGATGTAAGCGATAGCAAATTCCATAGCAAATTTATTGCGTTTTCCTGGAAAACGATAATGGTTCTGCGAAAACGAAACTACATCGAGCGATGTTGTCGGGTTTGGCAATTATAATCAGCCAGTGAACGTTTCATAAATGTGTTTTAATTCAACTGAGGCCGTCAAATTCAAGGATTTATTTTGCTACAAATTAACCAACACGCTGTTTGCCGATCTGGATTATATAAA
Organism: Diodora aspera; assembly: GCA_031471655.1. Taxonomy (NCBI): domain Eukaryota; kingdom Metazoa; phylum Mollusca; class Gastropoda; order Lepetellida; family Fissurellidae; genus Diodora; species Diodora aspera. The sequence goes on along the minus strand of JAUELE010249859.1, from coordinate 257 downwards.
TTATTCACTCCTCCAGATTACGCGCGGTTTGTATTGTGTTGCGCATATTCTCATTTTTATTATCTGTCAGGGGCGTAGCTAGAATGAAAGTTTCCGAAAGTTTTGCTTGTATAGATGGCTGGAGATGCAATAACCCGCTACTTTGTGACGTATTTTGTAACAAATATAAATAGATAAAAAGCTTGTTAAATTTCTTATTATTTGTTGTCACCAGGTTGGCAATATGTTTCAACTTTGAAAAAGTCACTTAATCTTCA
>JAUELE010249848.1:0-10914 GCA_031471655.1 Diodora aspera | reverse complement strand
CCAAAGTTGGTTTCTGAAAAGGAAACATTAAATTTGATCATGTATCCAACTTAAATGCAGTACGTCCATTATTTAACTCTGGTCGTTTTACATTCTTCCCTATATTTATATATTCAATATAGAATTAATTATGTTGTTCGCATTTCCTGAAAAAAGTCTGGAGACAGTCCGAATCAATTTGGCGTCATGTTCCAGATCAAAAACACATCGCTCAGGGCACTCTTTGACGGGTTATTAATTATGTTGTAAAGTCCGATATTTTCAAAGAAAAGGTCAGGACAGTCGTGGTTTAACAGATGTCAGGACAATACGGAGTCACAGAACAGAATATTGTCATTTATTTCAATTGACGTTATCACGTTTATCTAACATACACGGACAGTGTCGTGTTCGCTTCCCTCTCATCCTAGCCATATCGTTACATCTCGGCACGTGCTCTACATGCAAATCTATGATGTCCATGTCGGGCATATGACAGAGGATAAAGGCAGATTATACACATTTAACTCCAAGTTTTTGCAAATGATATGGTTACCATTCATGTGTACAGATAAGCTGTCTAAAATAGGACCTATTTTGAACCACGTTTTCACCTGTCAACAAAGGTGTTCTGTGGCGCACGCGCCGTCAAGCCAGATTAACCAGACACGTGCCACGTGTCAAAGCAGGTGTGTCACAATATGAAAGAAGTCAATTTAAAACGTTTCCCAAATTTCTGTATTTCCATTTTTCTCGATTGAGTGAGCAGATTCATTAATCATGCTGACATAGCTAGTTCAACCGCGGCTAAAATTCCGCCATTTGCAAGTACAGGGTCCTATAATCGAATAACAATAATTAGTCACAGAAATAAGCTTAATCTACAAAATTATGTTCATAACACAAACATAATTAGCAAAATCAGAAAAGGAGCCCAGAGATATTCATAATTTCTGAGCTAGAGCTGAGAATTCCTAAACTTGCTAAATATCTAGACTTGGACAGGCTCCATTTTCTTTGTATGCTCTATGGTCCTAAGTCGAGGCAAACTTTCTGGTGACTGCACACCGTCAAACGCCGACAAACACAAATAAAGCTGAAGGGAAAACAACGAAGCTTTATGCTAAGGAATTTGTAATTGATAACTTTTCAGATTGTTCTTGAACAAAACAAATTATCTGCCCGATTACCTCCACGGAAAGAGTCCTCGCTTAGCAGTTCATAAGCTTAATTAATTGCCTTCGGGCACCTGGTTGAGAAAATATTCTGAATGACTCTGTAAGGACACAATATTAAAAATCTGGAAACTAATTTGCCGTCGCATTCTTTGCAGTGTCAACATTTTCATTAGATTATTCTAATGTCATTTTATCATGAAATCGTTAAACCAAAACTAAAACACCTTTATGTAATTTCTCCATTTCCGGAGTCAAATCAGTGAAATCAACTTTCAACAAAAGATTAATAAATAATTGAATGAAATTGGACTTAAAAAGTTGATGAATTAAGTTTCTATCTTGTGTTGATCACCGTTCTGGAAACCAGGGGTTCTGAATGATCAAACATTATGTTAAATACATAACTGAATGTGTTTATGCATTGACAACTGTATTGTGTTAAATGTCAAGCAGAAGTAAGGTGAAAAATACGACACTTTTCATGTCAGAATTTACTCTGTGGAGAACTCTTTAAGGGATCTGGCTTTTTCTCTAAACAAAGCAAACAATCACTGATACCCCCGGTGTAATTTAAATTCACAACATCGACAGGTGACCAAATGAAAACTATTGTAATCAGTCAGAGAGGTTCTAAATGCGCACCGAGAATTGCGACATGTGTGACATTAATAAAACGATTAGCGCCGAATGTCACACTGACTAAAGAATTCGCCGCCAATTTAGAAATTAATCTGACAAAGATTGTACGCACGTGAAGAGATGACGAAATAGTTAAAGAAGTCTGTTGCAACGTTGTTATTATTGAGATAATTACTAAGGAGTTTTCGGGAATCATTGTGAAGTTGACGTGTTAATTTTGTAAACCTCCTTGCCACTTCATTATTTAACTAATGTTTGATGCAATGACGTCATGTGAATGCCTTCATTATGGATAATAATAAACTGGAATCGGGTGTGAAACATGTCCAGGTGCGCACATTGGCACGGGTTATAATTTGCACCTTGGGCAAAACATTCGAGTGAAAGCCCAGTGACAAATATGGCGGCGCCGCGTGGTTGGAATGATAGGTCTTCGGTTAAACTGGTCAGATATGTGGTTTGCGCTGTCATCATGCGGCGCTTTTAATTCAGGTCACGCTACCAATAATTCGCCAATTGCTGAGTAATTACATACCCGAGAACGCATTTGCACGTGCAGTCTCTATTAACATATTAGTCGCATAGTCCATATTATTATAGTATTTCATAGTTTTGACATTTGCTAAGACACGGCTTTGGACGGATATTAACAACACAATTAAATATTTAAAACTTTCTGCTGAATGTATGAAACGTTTGGCGTATGTTTTGCGGTAGATGTGTTTTTCTACACCTTCAGCGATAGTGCCGTTGGATTAGCCAGCACAAACTCTACATAATATGACTATTAAAATTTTAACTGGTTGTTACGCCTGCAGTCCGATTTTTAACAGTGGATCATCAAACAAGCCCATTAATGACGCTTATTAACAACACCTGGAAGTTTCACGCTGTAGAACTCTTTATCGCCGGACCTCGCGAATCATTCTTGCGTGCATTATGGCAATAAGATTGAGAGTATATTCCATGCCTCCTACCGAGGGAGAAGAATAGAACAGCGGGCGGCCATTGCCCTGTATCTACGTCGCGTGCCTAATGTCATGCTTACGATACATCGATCTCAACACTGCGAGAAGTGAAAAGCGACACATTCAGAAATCACGATCGCTCATTTGTTCTGGGTTTTTAATGGCGTTTAGCTGACAAAGACCTCAGGACCTTTCATATCATTTTACTAGTAAACAGAACCAGCTGTTAGTGAGAAACAGATTTCTGTGTGTCATAGGGTTTAGGGGGACGTTCCAGGTGTGTACATTCGCACCTGGGCATTGCCGTGATCCCCGGACACGGCAGCAAAGGAATGAGAGAGAGAAAAGCAGTGACAGAAAGAGGAAATATGTAAATTCAGAGAACTTTTTTTTCATTCATGCAATCCCGCTTCCCATTGGTGATGCGGGCTTTCAACTGACCAAAGTAGGCATATGGCTGAACGATTGCCGAGTCCCACTATAAATCCAACCAGCCAAACAATAGTTTTTTCCATCTCGCATTCATGTAAAGTATACCGGTACAAGAGATTCCCAAAATGACGAATTCACCTTAAATCTGCATTTGGATAAATTAAAGCCTATATACCGCTTCTGAGATCTCAGAAGATCATTATCAAATATCAGTTTCACAACCATGATGAAGTCTAGAGTTTCATAAAGTCTACCAAACGTTGTGCACAGTGCGAGGTGCAGATGTATGACGATAATGGCATCACTCATAACGCGCGCCGTGGTTTGTCCCATAGACGTTTGTCAAAACCCGGAGTCAAGACATAGAAAACTGCACCTCATACACTGTATCGCAGTCATCTCTGCTATGTCCTGCCTAAAGCACAGCTAGGAACGGTGATAGTCGCAGGAATAATAACTTGCCTCTGATTTTACAAATACAATGTACATGTGTTTAAATTTGGATACGTGGTCAAACTCAGTGTTTTCTTTTAAACAACTTTATTGGAACAATAAATATTCATAAAATTATGTACATACTGCGAATAATACACAAATGATAGAGCATGTGTGTCGGTTTTACAGCCTCTTGAATATTTTAACATATTTTGGGACCCCCAGGTGACAAAATAATTTTTTTAAAGCATTCAGAACTCTCCGACAGGATCTTGAAAATATTCGTAAACATTCGGAAACGTTACCCTTGCAAATAAATGCAATCCGCTCATACTGGGAAAGCATTCAGAAAAATCATGGAACATTCTTCGGTAAACATCCGAGAAAGGTTCGGAATGAGACTGGCAATATTTGAAACTAAATCCATCTATATCTGCTGGAACTAAGGGAATACGACGTACTGTAATTAGACATACACTTTTACAATGTATGATTTATAGTTTATGTTATTTATTTCACACATATAGTGTTCGGGAGCAGGTATCGAACGTTCAAGAAGTCAACAGCTGGTCTCAACAAAAGTCTATCTAATAGGTTGCTAACACACATTCCTTGTCTATCTTTAAACTTTAAAATTAATTTCTCTGAACACTGGTCAGTACAGTAACTGGACACGGCCTCAAGGAGATGGTTTGCTGACCAGTGACTGACCACTGTCCATGTGTAGACATCATGTATCAATATGAACACATTGCTCATCAACAGAGTGCAGACCATGACAAGAACAAGATGGCGGACACATGTTACTGATTGTTCTACGTTAACGTATCATTATTTCAAACACAGAACAGCATTTCCATGGCAACTGTTTGTTGTTATTCCCGGCATGCCACCGACCGTGTTTAGGACTCCGAGGGTGAGAAGCGAGACTGGTCACACGAAAGTCCTTCAAGTAATTGGTCGCTGGTTCTGAAGCCGGGGACAATATGGTGGAATGGAAACATTGGTAATTGTATCCAGGCGAAACACAGGAAATAAACACTTCATACGTCTGAGAATAATTGTCTTTTCGGAAATAGTGCATTCATTTGAAGACTATCACATGAAAATCAAACCAGCACAGTTTGAAAATTAAGTCAACGGTCAATCTCACGTCCTGGGGACTTGAAGGTATGATGAAACTGAACATTCGGTCATTACTGGTTCGTTGTTTGGCCTCCTTCAGCGAGATGCGAGGCATTTAGAAATGTCCGAAACGAGGTTGTCCTTTTTATGTTGTTTATTGTTGTGGGTGAGCGAGACGACATTGACTACCCAGAGACAAGACTTTTGTCAAGACCATGAGTCAAAGTATAGAAGACAACCGAACGTGTTACTCTCCCTAAGCTATATTTATCTGCTTGGGCCTGCACGGCTAGTAAAGGCAGTTAGTCACATACATAGTTACCTGCCTCTGATTTTACCTTATATACTGACGCGCAATAGAAACTATACCAAGACTACTGAATAAATTCACAATTGCGTTGTATATACAAGAGATATTCCTTCAAGATTAGGAAGTTTTATCAATGACATGATGTCAATCAAATTTCAACCAGTGAAATCCACGCTTCCTTTTGAATAACCATGACATAAAGGCATCGTTTCTTTTGCACGTCAGTAGATTTAAGTAACTATGCAGCCTTAGAGTCTTGACAGAAGTCTATCCAGAGACGCATGTATGTATGTCTTGCCGGTCAGTATACGTTAGCCTTGCTCCAAAGCTGTACTGCAACATATTTAACCATACGTTCAGCCTCCTGTGCAATACAAAAATAGCAAGTCTAGATAATACTGCAGGACGGCAATCTCCGAGAAGATATTTTATTTGTAGATTATAGTTTTTTCTAAATATTTAAATAAAACGTTAGAATGTCTTCAGAGGCGTGTGCAAGTCTAACTATACGCTGTCTAAAACTATTATTAAATGTTACATTGTGCGGGGCTTCAAAATGCAGACGTTTATCACGACTCTGAGTGGAAACAAGCAAAGAACATTCAACCTTACTCTATGATACTCCTTTATGCTTGGTCTGCCTCTGACAGCTGGGAAAGGTAACATAGTCCCAGAAATGATAATCTGCTCCTATAATACATTAAAACAATTTAATAGCCTTAGGGGCTTGACAAAACTCTAATCAAAATCGCCAAAACACCAAGATCTATATATCATGTCGTTAACTAGACTTTGTCAAGACCCTAAGGCTGTATTCTTCCTCAAATATGTGTAAAATCAGAAGCAGGTTATTATTCCTGGCACTACATATATCCTTTCCCAGATGTGCCTGAAGCAGGGCTAAGCAGAGATGGCTATAGTATGTCTCCCAGACTCTACAACATACGAAGAAAATGGAGCCTGCCCAAGTCTGGATATTTAGCAAGTCTAGGATTTCTCAGCTTTGGGAATATCCCTGGGCTCCTTTTCTGGTTTTAGTATTTTAATATTTTAAGTAAATAATTTTTGTAGATTAAAATATTTCTGGGACTGAATGTTAATCTGATTGTATTACCTCATGTCTGAAAACATTTGTGCAACATGAAACAGCTCAATCATTTCATTATTATTTGTACAGCATTGTGATTGTAATTAATGAAATTACTGTAAGGCAGTTGTTGGTGTAATGCCAGTTGCCAAGTTTAATCCATTGAAAACATCTCCAGAAACCTAATTATTGATGTTGATTTTCTTCATCTGTGGTGCAACACTGAAGCTGTCTATGTGGCATAATGTTAATATTATAGATTACAGTACAAATTCTCATAGGCCACAAGAGTTAATATGATTGGGATTAATACAAGGAAGATGATACTTGATTAATCCATGTTTAATCCCATGATAATCCATCATGACAGTAATCTTTGTAATCTGCTGGGAGACGTCTGGTCTGGGAGGAGATATTAACTGTTATAACCTAGCTTAGCCGGTGATTATCATCTTATCCTGAAGTGGGGATCAGTGTATTTTGATGGCTGTTGAGATGATGTTTTACGCTGCATGGACACGTTTTCAGCTAAAACAATGTGGTCTGGAAGAAGATAACTGAAAATTCTGAAAATGAGATAATAAAAAAAATGCTTAAGTCAAGTAGATCTCCACCCCATGGTTCTCCTGGGGAGTTATGCAGACTTTCAGGTTGTGATCCAGGGCTCGAAATTAGGTTAATATCAAGTGTAACCCTTGGGACTGTATATGTACCCTGTGTGTGTGTGTGTGCTAGGAAATTTTTCTGGTTAGCCACTGTGGCTAAAACAGTTCTCTATCATTTAGCCACAAAAAATGTGCATAGCCATACATCTTATCAATATTATATACTAACAACAAAAGCACTTAAAATGTTACAGAATAGCATCTGTAATTCATGAACATGTAATTTAAAAAGGATCTTTTGTTGCAGCAAACTCCTAGGTCAGTTTCAGAAATCTAATTCCAGTCACAAACTTATTTTCATTTTCACCACTGTGGCGAACAAAAGTCAGTTTCTTTTAGCCACAACCAATGTTAATTAGCCTATGACAAACGTGGCGATCTTTAGCCCTAGCACAGCTACCTAATTTTTCGGTGTGCTTTTTCCAATTTCGGTGTGCCCAATTTTTACCAAATAGGGAAAGTACTGTTAAATGATTCCAGATATGTAATCAAGTACGGCTGGCCATTATGGAAATAGACTAACAGCTTTTTAAAGAAGCATGAACTTTCAAACTGACCAAAAATTAACATACCAATCGTTTTAAACAATTTCTGTGGAGGCAAGCAATTAGAATCCAGTAAGTTTGTTGTGTCAAGTTTAAATGTCGAAACAAAGAATAAACTACAAGTAAAATTGTGTCAAGTTAAAAAATTTACAATAATTTAAATGAATTTGAAATGGGTGTCGATTTAAATGCAGAAACAAAGTAGTCTTCAGAATAAACTACAAGCTGAATTGTGTCAAGTTTTAGAAAATTACAATAATTTAAATGAATATGAAATCGGTGTCAGTTTAAATGCAGAAACAAAATGGTCTTTAGAATAAACTACAAGCTGAATTGTGTCAAGTTTTAGAAAATTACAATAATATAAATGAATATGAAATCGGTGTCAGTTTAAATGCAGAAACAAATTAATCTTTGGAATAAACTACAATTAGAATTAGGTCAATTAATGAAATAATTTAAATGAATTTGAAATGGGTGTCAGTTTAAATGTAGTAAAATTGTTCCAAGCTGTAAACTGCAATTAGAGTCGGCAATTTAATCAATGTCACGGTTAAAACAACACTGGTGATCCATCAGTGCTAATCTATCACCATATTCCGTGATAAATGTTCCACTGTTATATATTAACTAAGACATCTTTACTATAAATGTCACTAATTTCAAACACAAATGTCACAAATTACCTGGCCAGGTAATCCTCCAATTGTAATTAAGGTGATGGCAGGTGGTAAACGATACCTTGATGGTGTGGGATTATCTACCTGGGATTAGTGGATTAGCAGGCTAAGACAATGAGTTACCTGCCCTTGATCTGTGCTCTGAAGCAGTCCGGAAAATTTATTTACAAATATTGACTTTTAATTTGTCGTGTTGACGAAAATAAGAGAGGTTATCATTGAAATATAAAACTTCCTGAGTGCCTTACCGACTGAAAAATAAATATTGATTTATTTACCTGCAGTATTTTTGTACCTGTAATTAATATTAAATTCATGTAGTAATTGGTGTAGATTATTGGATAACTGAATTTATTCCCCAGTTATAATTTCAAGAAACAAATTACCTCAGTTTTGTAGAATATGTAATTGCTCAATGAGTGTCCAGATAACAGATTCTTTACTTGAAATATTCAGTGGCAGTTTAGGAAATAAATTCAACATTTTATTAGTTATATTTGGGAAAACATTACTTTGAAAAGTAGCCATTCTGAAAGAGTAGCAGAATCTACTTTTCAAGGAAATGTAATCCCAAATAAAACAAGTAATGTGGTAGAATTTTAACTTTCTTTAAAGATTGGTTTAAGTTGCCTATTCTTAGACTGCACAAGTCTCTTAGGAAATTCTTAGTTTTGAACATTTCATTTAAATATTATCAAAATATCATCTATAAATAAAATATCTTCTCAGAGATGGCGTCCTGCAATGTTATCTAGACTTGCTAAATATTATTGCACAGGAGGCAGAATCACCATATGTAAATATATTGTAGTACAGCCTTGGAGCAAGGCTAGTCTTTTTGGCTCACTTAGTCCTGCTTCAGAATGAATAAATGAATGGATGGATGGATGGATGGATGGATGGATGGATGGATGGATGGATGGATGGATGGAGGGGGGAGGGAGGGAGGGACAGGCGGACGGACGGACCAGTGATTAAATTGTGGATTTACTTGGCCCAAAACTAAATAATCATGAACAAATTAGATAAAGAACATTTTTTTTAAAAACTTAAGTGCTCTAGAGCACACAAATGTTTTAAGAAGATGTCGGTGATAAAAAAAGCAGACATTTATTAGCTTGATTAGAACTAAGTTCTCATGTTCCTGCGATATAGAGGAATGTATACTATGCACTTGTCTTATCGCATGCAGAAAATGTTATTACATTCCGAGCTGATAACATACAAGGTTAAATTCAGAAGTTCTGATTGCAAGACAAGTGGAATAATTATGTTAATCTCTCTATACAGATTTGATGTATATCTTGGTGACATGAGGTCAGTAGGTGGTTTGCGAATGGGGTCAAAGGTTAGCTTAGTGGGAAAATGTCAGCCATTTGTCATAGTGGTCGTGGGTTTGATTACTAGAGCAGGTGCCCTGATACCATTGTAATACTGCTGAAAGATTACAGAAAACCGCATTACAGTAAAACTTCTAAAATTTCACACTTCCAAAAATTGAAAAAATGTGCACCTTTTTTTTGGTGACAATTTACAAAATTTTAAATTCTAACTTTATCAAAGATCACAAATTTTTAAAAAATCAAACAAAAAAAAGTAATTTTTTTTTTCGATTTGAAATTTTGGAAGTTTTACCGTAATTTAAAACTTGCATTTAATAATTATTTGTCGATCGAAAACATTCTCTGTATTGGAGAGTGATCTTAATGTGGATTTCAGTAATATTTTAGTCATTATACTGGTCAATTTGACTGACTGCAGTCTTTGAAATTTATTTTCTCTCCATTTAATGTATTTTTACAGTTAAACTTCTAAAATTTCAGGGTTATTATTTCTGTTAAGATAATAAATTTATTTTACCTCTATATTTTCAAATGTTGGTAATAACTGACTTCCAAAAAATCAAGACTGATTATGATTTAGGGACTTGACAAAAGTCTAGGGGTGGCAGCGCCATAGGAACAAGTTTTATGGGGGGGGGGGGTGGAGAGAAAGAATTATTATCATACCATTTATTCAAAGGTACATGCAGCTTCTTTCATTAGGATTATATTTAGAACATATTACTTCCAACATAAAATCTGATGTAAACACTGCTGTTGTTGTTGTCTCTTTCCAAAAATAGCACAAATAAAATACAATGTCATGAAAACGTTGGGGGGAGGGGGAGGTTAAGCACCCCCTAGACCTCTAGGCCTGGGTAGGAGGACACCATAAGTTACTGTACTGGGTGAAATATTTGAGTTTATTTTTTCATGTTCTTGAAGAGACAAGTTCCATAGGAATTGCAGATGTTGAAACCCTAACCTATAGACCTGCTTACTTTGACTGTGAAGGTTCTTTTCAAATTGGGCTGTGTCAGTCTGAAAAGCATGTAGAGTTACAACTTAGGGTATGATCATTTTGAGAATATAGGGTCACATGGTGGGTCCCTCTATCTGGAAATTCAATTATGTTATCTGCAGGTTTAAGCTTGTTTTAACTTTTATGAGGTCTGTTGTCGGTCAAGCGAACCCTTGAATGTGTTTTAATTAGCATCTGTTGACCCCTGCACATTCATCCGAGTCCAGGGCAGAGGTTGGTCAGATATGGGGGTGTTATAGACTCAACAGGTTCCTTGATAGGTGATACTTCCTGTTGTCTTTAACAGCCTTGATGCCTGCTGAAAGTGTGACTGTTGTTGTTGAACCCTACCGGGTTTCATTGAATCACTGCGCAATTATTAGCAGGCTGCCTTTGCTCCACTGCTTCAAAAATAATGTTATAAGTTCCACAGTCAAGGAGCAGGGCTTTCAGTAGTCTGTCTGACAGACCCTGTAATTTTTTTTCTTAAGAGACTTGGCAAGTCTATAAAAATGCAAGTCTAGGGAT
>JAUELE010249837.1:0-10915 GCA_031471655.1 Diodora aspera | reverse complement strand
CAACCTTGATGATCAGTCTTGCCAAGTTTCATCTTTTTAATATGTCTCAAAGTATGTTTACAGTGTTTGGACAAATACGGTTTCTCATATATCTATCCATGGGGACGTTTCTTTTGCGGTTCAGTTTGTATAACCTTATCTAAGAATGAAGTAAAATATATTTTGATTAAACCTAAATGAATAAAACAAATGAATAGTTTTTGTGTCTGCTCATAATTCATCTGTCAAAAATAATCTTCTAAGTAACGATCAAGTGTAGAACATGTACGAGTAGAAAGACACAGCTTCAGTGTTTACTTCTGTATGTTTATCTGTATGGTATGTAGATCTCTTTCCCGTTAATAGCATCAAGCTAGTCGTTATGCACAAGCACTTTGTAGCAGACATTCTGTTGCTGTATGACATAGCTTTCATAATTGTTGTTGTGCTCTGTTGGCGATAAAAGGTACACAATAGACTTACTTCAGTCTCGGAAATTATTTGTTTCTTTCTTGTATAGATATTTTAAGTAAGCAAACTGTAATCAGCTAACCTTTGACTTGCAATTTTTATAGACTTGCCAAGTCTCCCAAGAACACGTACAGGGTTTGTCAGACAGACCATGCACACTGGTGTACGCGGTGAAAGATTCTCATTATGAATGGTATAACACTTGCCTTAGACTAACATTTAGTCCCAGAAAAAAATTAATATAAAAGAAATATTTTCATAATACTAAAACAAAACATAAACTCCGATAAGGAGCCCAGAGATATTCCTAGCATATCTAGACTTGCTACATTTTAAACAAGACTGGCTGCAGGGAGTTATAATGCTTCAGGGGACTGTGAGACACACTACAGTTGCCACTTTCATGTGCAAAACGCATTCCATCAATTTGTATTCTTGGCGATGTTTACCAAATGACATAAGAGATAATTAACCAGACCATATCCACCAGGAAGAGAAGTCTGTAACTCGAGACAGCTTTACGCAACATTTTCAACTTTATGACTATCACCAGATTATGAGAACGATGTGGGCAACATGCACAGAAAAACGAAAGCGTTTATCTTTACAATGTTCACACAAAGGCAACTCTGTCACTGGAACGAGAAACGATATCATGGTTCCATTCTCACCCGCTTGAATTAAGAAGCAGATTTGAGCATGCATTTATAGCTAATATATCTTTGTTGCACTGATCATAAGGTTTTATAAAGACAATAGATTCATGAAAGACGAAAATATTCCAATATAGAAATGTATTATTCTTCTGGCAAGCCAGATGAGAGCACAGTAAATCTTTCAGGGGAATTCATTCTCTTCTCGTCAAGTCTACAAATTGCGAATTTCGAGTTGAGGTAAATTTTACTAATATTTTGTCGTTGTAGGCTAACACTACTGATATTTTGTCGTCGTAGGCTAACAATACTGATATGTTGTCGTCGTATGGCAACTTCTACTATAGTACTCTAAGAATTGAAATATATATGAATTTTGCTTATTAAAAACCACTAACAACGAATTGAACAATGAATTATCAAAATACATGTATCCAGTTGAGAAACACAACACTAGTACGCTTTTTGATATCGAAATACAATTTTACAGGAGGAAAATTTGGTTAAAATGTACAACGTACAATTACTTTAAAGTCCCGACAACGTGAATCATTTTGCCGGTAGCTGTAGAATGTGTAGAAGTATTTATTGTTTGAGAAATATGAAGGGAAAGCCTTTCGTTGCTTTTGACAGAGTGGTTTTAAGGGCAAGTAATATAGATCACCGGGTTTATGCTATTGTCAATAAAATAATCACCGCAGGGACGGTATCAAAATAAAAACCAGGTCCAAAAAATAAGCTAGGAAATCTACAACAATACATTTTCACTCGGTATCATTTTTACTGAACATTTTAATTCATTTCATTATCTAAAAGCCAAAACATCTCAAATTTCATGGAAACATTTTGCAACATTATACATATACAAATTCAAACAAATGAAATATGCAAATCATAAACCAAGCAATCATGAAAAGTGGGATCTTTGGCACTGAGACGACCCCTTTTGTGAAAGCGTGTGACTGCACGCGCAACATCCTGCGCGTCAAGTATGAATCGTTTCATACTGCATGTAACATGGTGCAGTATTTATATTTTGCTAAATTTTACCAGTAAAAGTGACTTTAGATAGATCATTCATTGTTTTCCTTGATAATTCTAGGTAGTGTAAACTTTGTTATATCTTTGTATGATAGTTATTGTTGTTGTTTCGCTCACGTAGAGTTTTAACAACAGTAACACTAGCGCTTTTTTGTTCAGGTATATACAGGAAATTCTTGTTCCACCCTTACGGGCGGTTGTCGCAGCAGTGCAGCGTCAAGACCCATATTCAACTGGGCCGACTGAAAGGGGCAATATTAATTTTTGTTTTTACTTCCGCCAGTACTGTAATAAATTTACGTCTTAGGTTACTCCGCTAATATATAATATGTATACACGTTTTGTAGAAAATGTATTGATCTTTTACGCTGTGGATCACATTTACTGATCGTGTGGCTTGTTAACGCTGTACGACAGATTTAGTTAGAATATTGTATGACGAATTTATTCATGTCTACTATATTTCATGACGAATCTATTCATGTCTACTACATTGCTTGACGAATCTATTCATGTCTACTTCATTGCATGGCGAATCTATTCATGTCTACTATATTTCATGACGAATCTATTCATGTCTACATTGCATGACGAATCTATTCATTTCTACTATATTGCATGACGAATCTATTCATGTCTACTACATTGCATGACGAATCTATTCTCGTCTACATTGCATGACGAATCTATTCTCGTCTACATTGCATGACGAATATATTCATGTCTACTACATTGCATGACGAATCTATTCATGTCTACTACATTGCAGGGTGGCATGAAGGCAGTTCTATGGACGGATACGTTCCAAGTGGGAATGATGGTCATGGGTCTGCTAGCTGTTCTCATCCAAGGATGTATACAGCTGGGCGGATTCAAGAACGCATGGGACATTGCAGCTAACAATTCCAGAATAGATTTCCTCGAGTACGTGGTACTACTGACTATTATTGTACACGATCTGTGAACCAAAATTCAATCTTAATCGGTTATCACGTTTTAAATATTGGAGTTTTGAAATATATTAATAAGTTCATAAAATGGTCTATGGTACGGGTAGATCCAAACGCTGAGATACGAAACTAAGAACACGTTTAACATGTAGTAAAATGGACCAAGACCATATTATTTTCCCGTTTATTATCAAAATGCGAAACACATTGCATGATCATCGAGGTTTATAATCATTTATGCTAGTTATACTATTTGAGGTAAATATAAAGTAAACCGTATATATGCCCTCAGGTTGGGTTGCAAGCTGAGATAGTATTTACCTATTCTATTGGGCCCCAACAGGGAACCGTATATAGAAGCACGTCCATAAATAGTTCCGGATGACATGTAAAATCTTTGTTGGTGTCAATTTTGTTTTAGAACTTGATAACTATATCATGACGTCCGAATAATGTGTATGTCTCCTTCTATTGTGGTTTGCAGCACATTTACTGCTTTGGCCATTGTAAATACTGTCTAACAAAGCTGTCGCAAGCTACCACAATTTAAAGCGACGCGATATACGTTGCATTTACATGTGATTATAAGAGAGTCTGGCGTCTTATCCGTACGTTTTATATAGTTGCAAGTCAAATTTTACTTTGACCAGGAAGAAACTGACATATTTAAAACGATTTTAAACTACAACCAAACGAAAAGTTATTCAAAACTGTAGAAGTGAGTTTTTGAGAGGTCTGTAATTGGTGTAACATGATCCAGTAACAAATCAAACTACTAAATGTTCAAGTCGCAACTGAGACAAGTTTTAATCGGTAATATTTTGTTTCCCTTTAGTATTTGTTTCTTGAGGTGCCTAAACAAGAGATCTGTTGCTTTTGTTTCTCTTCCGTCTTGTCGGTCTCTTTGTGAGTTGCAGTCGCTTTCTGTGTGCATCTTACAAATCACTTTGTGCTATAACAAATGCCATTTAATTTATTGTAAAAGGACATTATTACAGACAGCAGGAGGCAAATGAGTTCCGGGTATTTCGGAATGATAAGAATCCTTTCCTAAAAGCTTAAATTGCCCCAGGATGAAAAAGGAAGAAGATTTACTAGCTTGACAAACATGTTATATGTTTTGTGCATCAATCGTGATAATGTATTATATGTTTCAATGCATATTGTCGTTCGTAATGTTGTTTTTGAAACGAAAATTTTGAATTTGAGCACGTATCCAACTATAAATGATAGATTATTTTTATGCATTGGAAAATAAAACACGTTACACTTTCAGATTGCTATGATGGTTTGAAACATGGAAACTGAGTGTTGTTTTTGTTTATACTTGCAGGTTTAGTCCCGACCCGCGGGTACGGCATACTGCGTGGTCTCTGGTGGTGGGCGGGGCATTCCTCTGGACGTTTGTATACGGTGTCAACCAGGCACAGGTGCAGAGAGCGGTCACGTGCCCTTCCCTGAAGAAAGCCCAGTTGTGAGTTTGACAAAACACGTGTTTTCATGTTTTTAAAATATATAAGCACAGAGATAAAAGACAGGATTTCGAGGATGGTACGCACTGTAAATTTACTAATTGCATACCTGAACATTTTTACGCATGGTATAAATGTGCATATAGTGCAACACGCGAGCGCATGTACGGGGCTTATGAAAGAGTTTATATGCAAAGGTAGAGAAATATCATCCAAAATTTACTCGATTAAACAATTGTTATTTGCCAGCCCCTCCGGACCCCAAGGCTTGAACTTACTCAGCCGAATGGTTACTTCGCCACTGACTAAGGTTCTAAAACCTGGAATTAACGACTTTCACAGGGCACAGTTTCTCAATGTTCTGGTTCCAGGGCTTATTGGATCAACTTCCCTGGTCTGGTAATCATCCTCTACCTCACCGCACTCATCGGCATTGTCATCTACGGCTTCTACCACAAGTGTGACCCCAAAAGTCTTGGACTTATTACAGCAGGCGACCAGGTGAGCTACAGTTCCGCCGTTTTATTGTGCAAGTTGTGTCAAGTTCGCTCGAGGTCCATCAGTCGCACAGGTTTGAATGCTGATATTCTCTGTTGCAGATTCTTCCTCTGTTTGTGATGGATGTACTGGGGAATATCCCGGGTATACCCGGGCTGTTCATCGCGTGCATGTTCAGCGGGGCGCTCAGGTAATATCACGTTTTGCTTTGAACTAATGTTTGGTCTCTGAGGTTATCAAAATATTTAAATCAAAACATGTCTGCGTCCCTCGACAAAAGAGCAGTGACGTAGGAATCGGGCCCCCACTCCCACCCCAACCCAAATGTATAACTAAGCTTTCAACGTTCTAAAGGAAACACACGCTCTCCTACAAGATCAAAGGCGTGAGGGCACGGGACCCTACAAGAGCTAAGGCGTTGGGGCATGGAACCCATAAGATCAAAGGCGTGGGGCACCGGACCCTACAAGAGCTAAGTCGTGGGGTCATGGGACCCATAAGATCAAAGGCGTGGGGCACGGAACCCTACAAGATCTAGTGCGTGGGGGCATGAGACTCAACAAGAGCTAAGGCGTGGGGTCATATGACCCATAAGATCAAAGGCGTGGGGTCATGGAACCCATAAGATCAAAGGCGTGGGGCACGGGACCCTAAAAGATCTAAGGCGTGGGGGCATGGGACCCTACAAGAGCTAAGGCGTGGAGCACGGGACCCTAAAAGATCTAAGGCGTGGGGTCATGGAACCCATAAGATCACAGGCGTGGGGGCACGGGACCCTACAATATCTAAGGCGTGGGGGAACGGGACCCATAAGATCAAAGGCGTGGGGCACGGGACCCTACAAGATCTAAGGCGTGGGGGAACGGGGCCCATAAGATCAAAGGCGTGGGGCACGGGACCCTACAAGATCTAAGGCTTGGGGCACGGGACCCTACAAGATCTAAGGCGTGGGGGCACGGGACCCTACAAGAGCTAAGGCATGGGGTCAAGGGACCCATAACAACACAGGCGTTGGGGGAACGGGTCCCCACAAGATCTCATGCATCCCCACGCCACTGGAGTGTATGTGACAACCTTGCATCAATATCGCTGTTAGTATAACAGTAATATGGTACATCGTCTCTGTTATGCAAAGATTCTTGTATAGTATATATGCCGTTCAGATTGCACCTATAGTGAACACTATTATGTGTCCTCAGCACTATCTCGTCAGGGTTGAACTCCATCTCGGCCGTCATCCTCACGGACATCATCCGACATTACTGCTGCGGCCAGATGAGCGAGAAGACGGCCACCATCACCTCCAAGTGTCTTGGTATGGCGTCCTTGTTATTTCTCTGATCACCGATTAAGATCTTATATAAGAGGTTCCAAGGCCAACCTTCAGTCCTTTTACACCATTTTGTGAAGCGTCCTAGCGGTAAGGGAACGATTCCATACAGACATTCACTGGATTGTTATTTTACAGTTATCCATAAATACATGCATCTAGTTCAAAATATATTTAATTCATTTAATTGAAAAGGTAGCGGTAACATTTTCCTTGCTGATTTTTTCTGTAGCCTGATCGAAATAATTTGGGTGCTGGTCCCCTTCTCATTATATATAGACATGTATATCAGTTCATCTGTATGTTTCTGTATGGACCAATGGTTCGAAATAACTCGTCTCTAGCTTATTTGAATACATATCAGTGGGACAGGAATTGAGGTCCTACAAGATCAAGACTTTAATACATTCCTACGGCAACGCGTGTTAACCTCGAGTCCCAAATGTTGAAACTCCTTGCCTATACATACTTTTGTCAGCTCTGTAGTGAACTTGATCCTCACCCGTGGTCATTCTATTTCAGCTTTTGGAGTCGGGCTTATTGCTATAGGTTTGACGTATGTGGCGTCCTTGCTTGGTGGTATACTAGAGGTAGGATAATCAATAAAAGCATCCTCATCATTATATAGTGTTCTTCCACAGGCTTGTCTGACACCAGACCAGTTGGTAGTATTATGTTCATACACATATACTGACGTCCAAAAGAAAGTATATCAAATGATTTCAATTATTTTCCCTTACGCCTTTATGCCATACTTTATCAGAAGGATGCTTGGATTTCGGTGAGTGTAATTTGATTGACATCTTCTCATTGATAAACCTTCTAAGTCTTGAAGGGATATCTCTTGTATATCCAACGCATTTGTGAATTAATAAGTAGTCTCTCAAAATCTTGGTATACTTTCTTTTGGACGTTAGTATAGTTTCATATAAGGCGTTGGAGCATCTTCATCTTCATCTCTCCGTGAGGCTTTCGGGGATTGACGCGTGGTGACAGTAACCCAATGCTTGTCGTACAAGGCGCTGAAAATTGGGTCTTTTGCTTTCACATACATTCTCTTTAGTGCACCTGTCCCAGCCCGTCCGTTATGGCTGAAATGTTGCACTTGCAATGTAAAACATCATCTCAACACCTGTTACCTGGGTTGATCAATTTTGGCAAGGGGTTCAGTGTGCGCCCTAATGTTTTGCAGGAGGTTCGGCAAATGCGCGTCTTTAGCCCTCTCACCCCTTGTTGGGGATTTGTGCTCCCTGTTGGAGATCTCAGTCCCCCCCTTTTTGGGGAAATCATGGTGCCACCCCTGGTAGTGGTACCCAGGTTGAAGCATACAGAAAAGTTGGTGCAGAATGGGAGTTGTTTTATCTATAGATACTTTGCTTTGGTGCATACTGTTGTCATTGCCGCCTTTGATTTTATGGTTTGTCTACGAGTCTGGATACATGTAAAAAGAATATCTTTTGTACTATTTATAACCAAACCGCCATCTTTGAAGGGGGGCTAATGCTAGTGTAACCGGAAGTTGTATGTTTCCCAGGCTGCACTTGCCTTGTATGGGATTCTGGGAGGACCTCTTCTTGGTGCCTTCACCCTTGGCATGATTTTTCCATGGGCCAATCAGATTGTAAGTATATATTATTTCAATGAACCAAGTTGAATATGAATGTGAAAGTCTTTTCTCCCAAAATAGTTCAGAAACGTGAATTATTTATTGTTCAGATGCGAATAGCATTTGAAGGGTTTGGCTTTATGTGAGTGGATAGTCTTAGGGTATAGACGATTTATTTCTGAGATATAACTTAAGTTCTGTATTGCCTTGTAGTGTACTAGTGCACAATGATACCCATATGCTGGACTGCTGTAGAGATACGCATACAGTGTTTATGAAGGAGTAGGAGTTAATTGTAACTTCTTGTTGCCAAAAAGGGATGGTAAACTAAATATTACCGAACTGTTCTTGACCATGTTAGCTAGTTTTGAACTCCTTAATCAGATCTAAGAAATGTGGCTTTAAATCGTTTCAAGTAGATTTCTACAAAACAAAACTTTCATTCACATTTAATTTTTTATTTTATCAGATGACATAAAGATACCTACGGAACCTATATTTTATATTCAGACTCTAGTTTATACTAGTTCAACAACGTTAAACGTCTTCGTAGACCCCTTGGCTACATCGACATGTAGCCAAGGGGTCTACGAAGACGTTTAACGTTGTTGAACTAGTTTATACTGAAATATCGGTCATATTAACACCATGTCATTCTCTTCAGAGATGGTTCCAGGTAATTTCATAGCGGATTTAGAGATACAAGATATATCCCAACTTACTAGACATGGCGTTTCTCTTCAGGGTGTAGTTGCGGGCATGGGAACCAGTTTAACCCTAATGGTGTGGATAAACGTGGGGTATCAGGTGTGGAAACCCAAAGTGGCCATATCTGCCCCCATCAGCACTATGGACTGCAACTGGAACATTACAACCACGGTGGCTTCAGTGACGTCATCGATGACAACAGTAACAACTACCGCCTCAGCAGCAGTCGCCAATGCCACAGCAGAAGAAACGTAAGGACGCTTCAGTCAACGATACATGTACTTGTAAAATCATTTTCAAGCGGATATGAGAACTTCAAACATGGCTTTCGTCGTACTTTACAAAATAATAATACATTGACGTCGGGCCTATCATTTGGTTGTAATCAGCAGAACTAAACTACGGAAGCCTGTTAGGGCCACGGTAATTTTTTAAAAACGAACCACCGAATTTGAAAATTCAAGATACTAAGTTGAAAAATCAAGATACTTAGTTGAAAATTCAAGATACTAACTTGAAAAATCAAGATACCAACTTGAAAATTCAGTTAATAAGTTGAAAATTCAAGATACTACAACTTAGTATCAAACATATAATTATACGAAGTTATCTTGAATTTTCAACTTATTATCTTGAATTTTCAACTTATTATCTTGAATGTTCAACTTATTGTCTTGAATTTTCAACTTAGTATCTTGAATTTTCAGCTTAGTATCTTGAATTTTCAAGTTAGATGGTTCATTTAAAAAAAATTACCGTGGCCCTAAAAGGCTTCCGTACTAAAAACATGTTATACTCTACTGTAGATGAGATATAGTAGTATTGTTTGAATTAATAGAACCCGGGCCTCCAATATAGACGCCGGGGTCAAAAGCTTGTCCGAAATATATAAAGCTCGGACGGAGGAAATACGGTACTTGGTTCCTAAGATGTATCTATTCATTCTTACTGACATCGGTTACTTACCTCCAAAGCGTTAACACACAAACTTTGATAGTGCGACGTTGGGCACTGTTGACCATGACCTTGTTCCATTAAAAAATGTGGCGATTTTATCAAAACACTTGAGTAGACCTACTTGATGATGTTTCCTCTTTTTGAACTTTCAGAACTCCTTTGATTGGTCTGTACTCGCTGTCGTACATGTGGTATACAGCAACGGCAGTAGCGACCGTCATCGTTGTCGGCCTCATCGTCAGCTTCCTCACAGGTGAGGGTCGTCGTCAACAAAAACTTACATAACGTCGAAATCCTACTGCAAATAATACTGATAATAATTCTTCCAAATGCAATGCGCAATCTATTTTTAGCGTTGGACGATGGCCGAAAATGCACTTTCTTTATCGCCTCAATTAGTGTGAAATCATTGCGTAAAAAATCAGAAAAAAATAAAGCACGGTATTATATTACTAGATGCACAGAAAGACACGCTCTTAACATAGATTGGCGTACCTACATCTCTGATCATGTTCCTTTAAGAAGCCAGGGTCAAGGGAACGTTAAACTGGATGTGATTGAATATCTTTTGAATATCTTTTGAGGGGCCCCTTACTCATCAGGAATAAATAATATTCTGGCTTTGCTGAGAGCTGCAGCTTGTATGGATATTTTTCATTGAGAAGTGTGAACCTGAGTGTAGTTTGCCTGGGCGCTTGAGTTAGGCGCCTATGAGTATTTTGTCACGTTAGTATGTCGTTCATTACTAAGCTTAAAGGGCTTTCATACATAAAACTTTATATAAGTATAAGAGTATTGAGTTGTTGGAATGATATTTTACGTTGCAAGGGCAATATTTCAGCCATAACGCAACGAGATGTGCAAGATGCATACCGAGCGAAATGACAGTTCAAAAAGGGATCGATAGAAAGGAAAGTGAAAGCAAAAGACCCCATTTTAGTCGCCTTGTACGACAAGTAACGACATTGGGTTACTGAGGCCCTATTTTATCTAAGTGACACCATGTCACTCCCCGGAAGCCCCACGGGGCATACGAGTATTGAAGATTCAATGAGTTTATTAATTTCAATGAAGAAGAGTCAATATCTTGCTGATATTTGCAGATCAGATTAATTTCCGTGGATTATTTGATTTAATTTAATTTATTTTTTCCTACATTACAGGTCCAACTAAAGGGGAAGACTTAGATCCACAACTTATGAGTCCGTTCTTTGATATCGTCTTTCCGTATCTCCCCGAGAAAATCCTCA
>JAUELE010249826.1:0-10916 GCA_031471655.1 Diodora aspera | reverse complement strand
TAGATTGTCTGGAACCATCTAACAGATACTTACCCTTTTGGTAAAATTTGGGCACACTAGTACTAAGAAACGGCACAAAATGAGGTATGGTGCCCAAGGGCACACCTGATATTTTCTTAATTTCGAGCCCTGATATATCTAGCTCATTTTGCTCTCAGTGATGGAAGTCAGAAGACTTTTATGCATGTTGTGTAAGCTTGAACAGTCAACCAACAACATGAACAGTCAAAAACCACTGCAACTGTTACCGTATATTCATTTACAAGTCTGTATACTTTTATTTGCACTGATATTGTCCTAATGTTCTTTGTTACAGTAATACAAGTATAGCAAAACTAGCGATAACCACATAAATTTTCTCATCTAAAGCTGATAATGTTGCTTCTTGGAGGAGCGGGGTAAAATTTGAGTGAATCTGACATAAATCTGAGGTAAATCAGAAACAAACCACAATGACAGAACTCCTAACACTTCTGAAGGGCAAATAAATATTTCAAATTTGATTTGATACAACATATGGTTGCAGGAGTTTCAAAAAAGCTTCAAATCCAACAAAAACTCTTTGTACAGAATATAGGACAAAGAAGCAACTGTTAAAAAATATTAAAACTCACTCCAAACAACTTTTACATGCTTATGACTGGGGTAATTACGATTTCATAGACTCAACAAAAAGTAATAACCCAATATGACCAAAAACAAATATCATAAAGTTAAACAATAAAGCCATGAATGTGAAGAGAATTTCTAAGAATTTTCCAATTGCAGAGATTTTCTAAAAATCTTCTAAAAACTTTTATAACCTCAGCAAAAAGTGGTGATCAGCTGACTATACTTTGGATGTTCAAAAGAAATAAATTTACATTTTACGAAAGAAATAACTTATGGACTGATGTAAACTTAAACTCTTAACCATAACAACAGATTTAAAGAAAACCTGCTGGATGAACTTGGGGATTCAAACCACAAGACCGCGTAAATAAAACCACTGCCATCAAATTATCCTGGAAGAAAGATATTACAGATTTCATAAAAATCATACTTCACTACATTTAGAAATACTATCACTCAGGTTTTTTTCTTCCATACTTTGAAGTTATTCTGTTAATCATACTGAAACTTAAACTGTTAAACAAACCAACTCTAACAACAAAAGTCTGCACTCTATCGAAGGTTTCAGCAAAATTCAACACAACATTGCCACCATATCACTAGCGACTACAAGACATACCTTGCTTCTCCTTTTTAGGAGAATGGCGGAACATTGTTTTTCTCATCGCATCACATATGCAGCATTTTGAATAAAAGCATATATCAAAGAACATGTATCACCAATAAGAAAGCTATCCGCATTTATCCCATGAGTAAACAATCCAAACAGCCCAAAACAAAGTGTCCACTTGCCTAGAATTCTATGACACCGACTGCATCTAGACAAGTTGATATCATGATGATTTAACTTGATATAAATAAGTTCCTGTAAAGCGCAAGAGGAGCACTTAACACTGAAGTGGTTCCCAGTCTGTTCAGGATGTATAACAAATACAAGTAGATTGATCAGCTGACATACTAGACTAAAGCTGCATTCACACTATGAAAAATGTCCATGTTGGACACAGATCCGACACGCGTTAAGGAGTTAACCCCTTTCACACTACAACATTTTAACAAGGCACTAACCCAAGTACAGCGTTAAACCCGTGACGGTGTGAAAATTGACTCTACTTGGCAGTTGGGTTACGACCTTTCACTTCGTGTAGACAAGCCAGACACGTGTCAAAAGCTGTAGTGTGAAACGCTTCGGGTTAACTCTGATCCGTGTTCCAGAAAAATAATCATATGCAGATTCACGATGTACTGCTACCAATGGTCGCTTTTTTCTGTTGACCAAATACGGTTTGTCTGGTCACGCAGAAATCTTGCCGCCGTTATGCTCATCATCATCATTACGAACTGAAGACGATGACGTGCCCTCAAGAACCATGGATGTTGTTCGACAACTGGGCTTTACGAGGGCCATTATTTTACAAAAACATGAAGAACATCCCATAAAGTTCATGTGCGACCATATCGGAGAGCGTTGACGATAAAACTGAAGTCATGCAGTGCATTATGGGATTTTTTCCGATTTACCGGTGTAAAGATCAGAGAGTGTGAAACGATCGCTCATAACACAGATAGAAACCCTACACGCGTAGCACAAAAGCGAGTGTCTTGTTATGTAGTGTGAACAGAAGACGAATTAAACCGTGTTTAAATTTTACCGAGTCGACACGGGGAGTGTATCAGTGTAGGTTTCGACACGGGTACAGACGTACAGTGTGAATGCAGCTACAGTCATACTGCACCAAAACCAAGGCTCCAACCAGCACGATTGTTGGGGATGTATTCCAAGTTCACAAGTACAGAGTGGAGGGGCCAAGAGGTACCAACATCCACTGGAAGTCCTGCCCCGCTACGTGTCCTTCTACCATCAACACTTCAAATGATCTGACCACAACCAACAGCGAGAGAAGAAACATAGAAATAGAAATATAACCTCAAAAAGACCTCGATAGATAGAAAAGTGAGTTCGACAGACTGGTGGCAAAAAATAATTTTAAATGGTTTCAGGTATCCCATATTGTATTCCCCATCAGTACACTTGATTGCATCACAAAATGAAAAAAGATGGTGGCAAGGTGATAATAGAAAAATAATAATAAAATAAAATATAAAAATATATATATATATAATTAAACAAGCAAGACAACAACCACTTCTCCTTTCTCTCTTACCCTTCAATAACACTTATATCCACTAACAGACACAAACTCTCTTTTACATGGGGCCAAATTGCCAACGCTCTCCCCTTACCTTTGGACACATTAACGCATCAATTTCTCTGCGGAGGCCCCATTTAAATGTTGGTAAACAAACAGAAGCAAATATACGTCAAGTGGTTTAAAACAAAACAGTCACGTGTTATGTCATCTTCGTGTTACAGTTCATTAGGGTTTACTCTGTTTGTAGTTGAGAGCAGACTATATGGACTGAATAAATACTGATAAAATGTTCTTTTGATGCCAACGTCATACGTGCCTCTATCATCACACACACATTAACGTAACGAGTTGCAACAGAAGATAGCTGTTGAAAGTAACACAATATCTAAGTTATATAACTTATTTTTAAAAACTTCTCTTTTTGGTGTGAACAAAACTAGAATTCTCGAAGTTGATATCATTTGAACAAACGTAATTTGAAAATCTGTGTCACCGTAATTTAAAAACTAGTTAAGTCACAGAGCACAAGGATAAACCTAAATAGAAATATGTTCAACCAACAAATATTACTACCAATATAAGTATGTCAATAGGCCAGTGTTTAAATGTAGCTTATTCATACAAGCAAACCGTATATATGTTGCGCTTAAAGAGAGGATAATGAATTTCAACAAAAATATTCAGTAGAAGAATAACTGTTATTGATATTGTCTATTTGTAAACCTTTTTGGGTTATCTCGAATAACAGTTTTCTATACACACAGTTGTTTTGCAGTAAAACGTATTTAACCTAGATCCTACATGTACAAACGTAAACAGCCAAAGACCAATCAATGATTTCAGAGATCTAATCATCATTGTATGTACAATGTTCCAATCTGACAAAATCAGGTTACAGATATTTCAGATTCAGTTTCTTCTGACAAATGACACATACAATGTTTTCTATCACTTCAGATGTAGTTTTTTGAGCCACGAGACTCTAGTTGTTCACAAACATGCTGCAGACATCTTAAACATTATTAGTTGATATATTGGAGAAATGGAAACAGCAGAAACACAAACTGTCTTAGCTTACTAATAGTTGGGGACTAACTCAAACGGGGGCTACACTGTACCATCTTACCACCACAATTCTCAAAGGACTGCACGTCATCTAGCACGAATATGTAAAGGCAATGGTCACCATCTGTATGACAATCAAACGCAACTCTCTCAAAACGTTGACAACTTTCATAAAATTCAAGACACTTTTGCAAGCTGAAAAGCGCAATGCAACTCGATTACACTAACCGTGCTTTGAAAAGTAGAAGTTAAAAAAGTAAGCATTCATTTCAAACAATGATTTTATTTCAAACAAGATGTCAACTGAGTTAATCGAATATACGGGCTTCTATGAAAGTGTCACGTGGACATTTTGATGTTCAACGTTGCTGTATTAAATCACGCACGTATTACATGAAAATAACATCAAGACAGCTGAGCTGAAATCAGATGATGTTCACTATGCGTAAATGTATAACTAAAAAAAAGCTCTGACAACTTCTGCTTTAGAATAATAAATAAGAAAAATCAAGAATATCGTACGATTCTGTTATGGTGATTTTTGTCCTTATAAACATTTTAGTTATACCAAGTAATCTGCAATTGTATCACCGACATAAAACAACACTTGTTTACAAATATATATGTTTGTTGATCAACAACATGACCGAAGGTCACTTAAGCCTAGGTCACAACTGGACGTACGATTTTTTGGCCTTGCGATTTTTGGCGTTCCCCAAATCGCTGCGGTTTTTCTTGTAAAAAAACGTAAGCGCCCGTAGATTTTGTTTGACATGACAAAGAACATCTGCTGCCGGTCTGCGGCTCGAAAAACAGCACGCCACCCGCGCGCTCTCCGTGCGTTTCTTGCGTTTTTTGCACGTAGACCGGCCGTAGGAGCCCGTACGACCGGGTGTGACCTAGGCTTTAACTTCGGTATCTTACGACAATGCATATGTTACAATTCCCATCCCGTTTTACAACGTAATGTTTAAGCCCAGCTGGCAGGTGGTTTTAAATTAAGATCAAAATTCAATTTAGGTTTTTATACCACCCTCAAACTCACTAAGATCGATTCTTATCGAGATGAAACAGAGATAACCACGGTAACATTTATTGATCTGTACAAAAAAAATTGGAAAGTCAGAAAAAGACACACAAAAAAAGGATTCCTTGTGGCATTATTTTTCACATTATAAAATACATATATAAACCTACTAGTACATTAAATACATTGGATGATTGAAGACGCTTGTCAAAAAAAACAACTTTGGAGTGATGAAAAAATTATTAACGTGTAACCAACTTCAAACTGTTCAACAATTTAAGTCAACTATTTTACGTTGCACTGATTAATAGGATTCAAGTTGATTCATGAATTATTATTCAATACAGGTGCAGCCTTTTATATTTTTGTAAAATGTTTTATTGTTATCACACACACGATTTAAACCATTTAAAGTGAATACAAGGGTTACCAATAAACTTCCAAACTTCGAATAAAAAATACAAGTTTAGATACTACATGAACTATATTTAACTTCATTTGACGGGTCCTTGAAATGAATAATAGTTGTTTTATGACTATGAACATAAATTACAGTTCTGGATATTGCAAGGATCATATCCTCGCAGAAACTGTTTCATTTTCAAATCGACAAATCAGATACGAGTTTGCCAAAAATGGTTGTATCTGTGGCATTTATTGGTCGATTGTAACGAGAATTTTACAGGACATACAGAATTTTACAGTAGACTAAAAAATTATAATCTCTGAAGAAACATTATAACATTTTTATTTATTTTTAAATTAAATTAAAACGATATTCATTTGTTACAATATTTATGAGATCCCAGAGAGACTGCTAACTTCAGAACTGCGGCTATCTAGACTGGCAAAATATCTAGACTGTGTGCTTGTCTCTGTTATAATAAAACTTCAGGGTCTTGATGACAGACCGCGTATGCTTCTCCTTCTCTCTTCTCCCACATACTCTCTCTCTCTCTCTCCCCCTCTTTGGCCTCTCTCTCTCTCTCTCTCTCTCTCTCTCTTCGCCACTTTCCCCTTTGCTTCTCTCTCTCTCTCTCTCTCAATGAACCGCTACTCTCTCGCTCACGCTTATACATGTACATATGCCGTACATACATTGTGCTATCTGCAAGTGTTTAACTATAGACAGAAGCCATTAATTATTTGAGAAAAATTCTTGCTTAAATGTTCTCTATAACATCCATCCATCAACAAACTAAACGGCATCAATTAACAAACTTAACGGCATCCATTAACAAATAAAACGGTATCCATTTACAAACTTAGCGGCATCCACTGGAAAGTCGCACTTAGAAAAGTTAACGCCATAGCTACGATGCTTTAATAAAACGCAAGCGTAGCGGAAGCACGGCCGGGTACTCGTTTGAACTATGATGCTGCTGCAGCAAAGTGCACGTGGTGCTAAAATGATTGACAGCTGTAATGAGCAAGGGTCAGGGTGAAAGGACAGCATTATTATCATAAACATGATAACGCCATGAAGTTCATCCCATTTCCCGGAATTTCAATATATATAGACTTGCTCAATTCTTCCTTTATCTTTTTAAATAAACTAATGTTTGAGTCTCATCCTTAGAATTTTAGCTATTTATTTTTAAAAGCCGTACGTTACTTAAAAAGTTGCTGAGTTTAGAGATAAAACAACTAGACCATTTAACTGTTCCTTCCTTGAGAAGTAGTTCAAGGATGACATCCCTGTTATTATTCGGGGAAAACAGTGCACTTAAGCGGAAACGATAGTTTCATCCAAACCCTGAAGTTTTATTATAACATAGACAAGCATACAGTCTAGATATTTACACAGTCTAGATAGCTACAGCTTCGGGTCTGAAGTGAGCAGACTCTCTGGGATCCAATTTATTTGACTACAAATGTATATCGTTTCAATTCAATTTAATTTTTTTTAGAAATATTAACCTTACTTCAGGGAGTATATTTTAGTCTACGGAAAGGAAATTTCGTCTTAAAAATTGGATAAGTGGTCAAATTCAATGTTTTCTTTTCGCCAAATAACTTTGGGACTGATAAATATACATAAAAATATGTACATACCACGACTCGTGCATAGAACATAAAGCATGTTCAATGCTTTTGCCTATCCTCTAATACAAATAAAATATTAAATCACTCCCGTGTTCTAAGGATGTCATAATTCGGAAAAAAACAGTGCATTTCAGCGGAAACGGCCATTCGTCTTAAAGGTAGGTCAGGTAGCGTCCATTCTGTCACTCAATGGTGTTGTAAAGTATATGACAGGATATAACACGTTGTATACGTACTTTTATCGACCTCAAAACAAAACAAAAACCCAGACATAAAAACAATAAATATGTGTTTATGACAATCAGACTACTCTTATTGGTTTTGTTTTCATCTCAAGGTTTTGTTATTGTTTCATTAAAAGAATTTTCAATGTTACCTGCACAACAGACAGAACCGCGGACGCATTGGGGGGGGGGAGCATTTAGTTGGTATCACCAGGTGTTACAGAACGAACAGGCTGAAAGCAACAACAGAACCCCAGCATTTCTGCGATCCCAAAAGGGGGGGCGCCTCCACCCTACCCCTCCGCCGCCATGAATTAGCTTGTGGAGCTTCGACATTAATAGGAAGTGCGAAACAAACTAGAAAATCGTTCTGCAGCGAATGTTTAACAACAATTCAGGCCCAAACCCAGCATTAAAAAGCCATGCATTATCGCTTGCAAAACTTTTGTTTCCAGTCAAGCCATAGAATATTTAACCTCATGTTACTCAGGTTTAATTAAGGTTCAGTAAGGAAAGGAAACGTATTTGCAGAGGAGTAGTAGATATAGTTTCTGTTATACATATGTATAATTGAATAGTCCGACTATAATTTCTTCAACTTCTGACCCGAGTTTAACCGCCGCCAAGAGACAAAGTTGTCAGAGCAGCTGAAATGAACAAGATGTCGCTCGATGTCACGTGATGTATCTTTTATTGAGAACATTAATCACGTTCTTTGTCTTGTAAGCGCTGCGAAACATACAAAGTTCACATGAGAATTAAATAAAACTTAACAATCGATGATAACAAGTGACAGTCCGCTAATTCTAAAATTACAAATCTTTCGAACTTTAACATTTTTAGTTAGATTTGGCGTTTTCTTCAAAATATGTACACATGGCAGTTTAGCTATTGTTTAATATAAGCTAATATTTAAACAAGGATGCATTTGGATCATGAACTCGCGTCCTCAAATCAATAGATACTTTTGTGTTTCATATCGAAGAGACATAGCGAAAAGATTGCTTAATGGATGATGAAATATTTTTTCTGATTAAGTCTAAAGTTAACATAATATATTCCGCTTCTGTCTTTCAACATTACAACAATTGATCTAGTTTTTTTCCTGCTCTAATCGTTTATTTTACGGCCACTGTACATTTTGGTTTTCATTTGTATATATCATGTCACGTAAATACTGTAGGAGAGAGCATACAAAGTTGTATTGACTTGCGCCCAATCCTTTTCACTTTGTGAATCAAATATGTTTAAAACGACATTATGGCGGTCATTTCAAATAAATGGGGGAAATTCAGCCAACACAAATTGAAATACTTTTCAGCTTCATTTGATAAATACAATATATATAAAGGTTATAGTAAGAAAGAAATTGCTATTGACATTTTCCTCACACGCGTTGACTTTTGTCCAAATGTCAAAACGCGACCTTCACTTTTCAACTGCTCTTAAACAGCAAGATAAACAGCTCATTTTGGTAGCATTTTCATCACGTGTCTTAGATTTACAGAGAATTCGCAGTGACTTATATGGCGAAAAATGTCAACGCCAATAACAGCTTACCAACTTTGAAATTATTCTAGTATCAACAATAGCTAATTTGACTAAACGCGTGTGTTCTTTAGTGTGCTAATATACGGCTGCGATGAAGAACTACCAGAGCGTCTGATCAGTATATTTTAAAACGATCTCAATGTAGCCTCGTTTCAAGGTACATTGAGTGATCTGCGAAACTGTTGGGCACGACGTTTTTCAGACAGGTGCTCTCAAAATCCTGATGATCAGGATGGCTATACAATAAGCACAATCATCATTCTCAATGTAGAAACTTTCGATTATTTAAGCCATACTACGACATATAGACGCCCAGATATCATAGTTTGTATGCTTCTTACAAATTCATTCTGAGGTTCGCCTTGGTCAGACTTTCTTACACGTAAACGTAGCCAGGTTGCACCCCTATTTTATGAGACTGAGAATTGATGCACATGTCATGTCCATGCTACGCGATAATGGCCTGGCAGTGAAAAGGAATCCGGTAGTCTTTCTCCCAGAGCCTAGAGCATACAAAGAAAATGGAGCCTGCACAAGTCAAGGTATTTAGCAAGTCTAGGAATTCTCAACTCAGAAATTAAGAATATCTCTGGGCTCCTTTTCTGATTTTATTATTATTATTTTGTTTGTATTATAAACATAAGTTTGTAGATAAAGCTTATTTCTAGGACTAAATGTTGGTCTAGGTATCTGACAGCGTCCATCTGTCGTGATTGGTTGGTTTGTTGGATTTATAATGGGACTCAGCAATCTTTCAGCCGTATGCCCATTTTCGCCAGCTGAGTGCAGGGGAAAAACCCACGCCACCAATCGGGACTTGGATGATTTGATGCAGTGAAACCTGCGACCTACGGCTGGTACTGACGAACCAATGGTGATACCACAATGTGGCATGTACCATATGATCACTGCATGTAGGTGACTGTTGCAGAGAAATTATGCTGATACCCCAACGGCAGGAATCGAACTCGCGACCCCTTAGTCGAAAGGCCGAAGTTGAACCGACTTAGCTACCCCACCGGCCCGTGAGGGGTTAAACTGGTGGTATGTCTACTGATCTAAACGATAATCTCCTGAATGTCAAAGTTGCATCCAAACCCCGTATTTCGTAAAGTTTCTTCTGCAATTCGATCAAGATCTTTCTATAGTTTCAAACGATTAATCAGTACTACTCGTGGCTTAGCAAGATGTTAAATCGAACCTGAATAGAAACTTCTGGAACTAACAGAATTTAATCCAATAGCTTCATTTGAAACAAAAACATTTTACGAAATCTGCAAATTAGATCCACTTTTTCCTCCATTTTATTCCGTGAGATATTCACGCACCACGACCTTTTATGAGACCACGTGATTGCAATTAACGCTGGGAGACAGGTGGAATGAAATTCTCCGGGGGTTCTAACTCTGACAGCATTCGGATTACCATCGTGTAAGTCTAATGTACGGGCTTCCGGGGATTGACTCCGCGATGAAAGTAAAACGAAACCGTGAAGAGAAGATCCGATTGTGAGACCGATCTGACAATCAGTTTACCTCGTCAAGACTCGGTCCACCATTGATGACGACACGAAGTCTGCAGACAACGCTGGCTTAACGGAATTTATTAAGATCAGCTGCACTTTGTTGAATGATAAACATGTAAAACATATCATGTCACAAGGTGACATTGAATTCAAGAAGGACGTGGGTAAAAATTGCACATATGCTGGTCTGAAATGGAAGTTACATATGTATTAATTCTTTATACTAAACACGCTTATATCAGCGATGATACGGCGATAAATTTCCACCAAAAATGTTTCTTCATTTCGTTTTCATTTTTCTGTTCGCTCTTCCATGATCTCTTGACGGGGTGGGGGTCTCCAATGGATGAATCAATTGAGAATGGGGTGGTAGTCTCCAATGGATGAATCAATTTGAGAATGGGGTGGGGGTTGCCAGTGGGTGAAGCAGTGTGAGAAGCGGGGTGTGAGTCGCCAGTGGATGAAGCAATGTGAGAAGCGGGGTGTGGGTCGCCAGTGGATGAAGCAATGTGAGAATGGGGTGTGGGTCGCCATTGGATGAAGCAATGTGAGAAGCGGGGTGTGGGTCGCCAGTGGATGAATCAATGTGAGAAGCGGGGTGTGGGTCGCCAGTGGATGAAGCAATGTGAGAAGCGGGGGATGGGTCGTCAGTGGATGAAGCAATGTGAGAAACGGGGTGTGGGTCGCCAGTGGATGAAGCGATGTGAGTAGCG
>JAUELE010249815.1:0-10916 GCA_031471655.1 Diodora aspera | reverse complement strand
GTCTTTTCGTTCAATGTGCACCGTGCACGTCACGTTGCGTTATGGCTGAAATATTGCCCTTGCAATGTAAAACATCATTTCAACTCAACATTTCACTTATTTAATCATACCCCTGTTTAAAAGAAAGTAATTGTCGTTTTAGGACGGAGGGTCACTGGCAGCCAGAAGACGCCCCATTAAGATCCATATTGGCTGGATGCATAAGGTTACACATAAGTATCGACAAGTACGGCGTAAATATGGCGGCGGCACCCGTGAGCTGATGCTGGAAAATCTCAACATCTATCCGTCGGAAATAGTTCAAAGGGCGATGGGTCTGTTTTTCCCTGGAGGTAAATCTCAAGTTATAAATGCCAAGGAAATTGAAAGTTTTGCTCTGGGAAACTTCTGCGGCGAAGAGCTCGAGAGATTTACCGACTCCGACGGCAGAGAATGTTCTTTAGGAGAATATCTGAAAGCACACGGCACGTACGCATCTAGATGCTACATATATTTGTTGACCAAAAAGAAAGCGAAATCATGCGATGCAGTCATATTGTCGCGAAAACGTCGAGGAACCCGACAAAGGTACGATGCCCAATACCTAAACAGGGATGTGATGTTTGAAGAAACACAAAGGTTAAGGTCACGTCGCCTTTATCTAACAGATAAACTGGGATTTATTATAGACGACAAACCATCTCTGGAAATCAATTACGTTTTTGACCAGGATTCACCATTTTTTACGATTGTCCCAAAAGACGCATCCTTTTCCCTGACAGACTGCTTGGACTTCACGATGTTCCGGACTGGATCTCGACATCTGTCTCGCTCTGAACCAATTAGTAATGGATTTATCGTCAAAAGCATCTCCAAGCGTGGCAGGACGTTCATGGATCTGAAGTATGATGACATTTCCAAGCGGATGTATCTCAGTTGTCCTGAGGCGCAGGATTGCGGTGGGCTGGTGGTTCACCATCCTGAAGACATCTGGGGTTATGATCACGGACAGCTTTATATCGGCGTCGTGGCCAGTTGCCATGGAATTCCCAGTTCCATATATTCCTGGTTCCGTGGAGAAACCTTGTATAAGGAAGGTCCACAGCTCTGTGTCATCTCTGTCAACGAACCCGGGATATATTTTTGTCAGGTTACTTTTGCAGATTCTTACGACATCTCTCGTCCAGTCCACATTGTTGAGTTCACAGACTGTGGTCTGACCAGACCTATAGTCAGAGATCGAGGTCAGGGAATTGATGCAAGTTCCTGTTGCTGCTTTGAAGATCTTACATCCAGGATCATCCCTGTTGTCCACAGAGACACACTGAATGTGGACATGACAAACAGGATCTGTAACGGGTCTTTTGGTAAGGTGTACAGAGCGAAATGGTTGGCAACAGACGTCCACGCTGAGGTGGTCACTTCCGGGGACATGGGATCAAGTGAACAGGAGTTTGTGAACCAGATCCGGGATGTTAATAGTCGAATACGTCATCCTAACATCTTAAGTCTCATGGCATTGGTGAAAGAAGAACCCGATATAATTTTGCTATCTGAGTATCATGAAGGAGCAACTCTGGAAGCCGTCATCTTCAGTGCGGAAACCAGACAGTATTTCAGTTTGAATCATCTTCAAAAGCAATCCATTGCCATCCAAGCCTGCCAGGGGTTAGCCTACCTTCATGCTCTCACGCCTCCCATAATGCACCGCGCGATACATCCAGGCAATATTTGGGTTCTGAACCAAGGTTCCCAGGCCAAACTGAGCTGCCCCGACGTGAGAACACATTACTTTTTGCGACGCAACTGGAACTTCCAATCTCCGGAGTGCCTCGTGGCTCGGGAACAGGGAGGGACGGAAGCAGATGTGTGGGGGATGGGGGCAACGCTGACAGAACTGTTCACAGAGCAGAAATTGTGGGGAGAGTTCAAAGGAGAATCTTGTCTAGAACACATCACTTTACAGTTGGAGTTTGGAGTGTGTCCTGCCGCAGTGGAGTCGTTGACCTTCTGCAAGGACGTCATCTTGGCGTGTCTTGGTATAGACCCTTGTTTGAGACCCTCAGCGATGCAGCTGCTGTCTCAACTGTGTGTCAAAGTGTGATCCTTATGTAGTGTCATGAGGAAGAATATGACCAGAAAATACATAAACACTTACATTCATAAACGTGAAAATACAAACAACCAATTATGACTGGTGACAACATCCGTTTGTTACCGATGCAGTAAAACAAGTTACAAGTCATTCAACGTATTTCCCTCGCCTGACAACCTCATGAAACTCTTGAAATTTAAGACAGTTGTAATTTTGCATGTAAATATGCCAGAGATGTTCAAGAGAGTTTTCGTAAAAGTTACATATGATAGACTGCAGGTGTTTGAGACCTTCCAGACGCGTCCTTGTATATTGATTCTGATGCAAAATCTCCATCCACTTATTTCCTTGGATGTTAAAATATCAAAACATCAGTTTTATGAATAAACAAATAAAACTGAAATGAATGTGTCTGTTTGGATCTGTTCTGTAATCAGCATGGTACGCTTCAGAATGGAAGAGAAGTCGAACAATAACAAAGATCCAATTCTGTGTGGACACCGAGAAATGATAATCATATAATGAGTAAAATGTCTTGTAAAATCTTGTGGCGGACCGGATATGGACCGCGGGTCGTAGTTTGGAAACCTCCCTATTAAACCAATCAACTTTTGCCAGGCTTTTGCTTCTTTGACCTTTATCATATGCTTACTCGCCCTACTTACGCATGCGCTAGAACCACTTCCTCCTTCCCTTTCAAATATGTCTCTTTCTCTGATCACCAACCTGGAATCATGACCCTCCCGGCTGGTCCAGGTAGGGAACCGATGGAGGGGCCAAAAAATTAAATTTCGAAACGAAATGTATATATTAATAGAGTTTTTGTTTTCATTTATTCCAAAGTTTGACATGCCGTCTACAGGTAGTATGCTTTGAAACTGAAAAATACAACAAGGACTTGACCTGTGTTTCGGCAGTCTTGATTTCAAATTTAAGTTGGAGTCATGAGCGCCCAACATTGGTCATTCAAGGCCGGATCCAGGATTTGTGAAAGGCGGGGTTAGGGGGGAGGGGCACAACATAGTTATGGGTGACAATTTTTTCCCTTGGAAAATTTGAAAAATCAACTTGCAAAAAGATGCATTATCATCATATTTCACAATTTTTCGTAATATTTCAGGGATAAACACATAGCAAACACAACAATTTAAAGGGTGAGCTAAAGGGGGTGCACGTCCCCCCTGTGCCCCCCTCCCTGGATCCGGGCCTGTCATTACAACAATAGGCGTACTGGCCAGTGGAGGATGCAGGAGGATGAGGGCCAACACGCTCAGGATTCGGACAAAACGTCCAAAATTCGGGCAAAACGTCAACAACGTTCAAAATTCGGACAACAACGTCAACAACGTCCAAAATTCGGAGAAGAACAGTATAAAAAAAAAAGTGTTTTTTTTTGCTTTTCGGACTTACTGGGGATAATGTTCGGGCAAGAAGGTCACTGTTCCCTTCCAACTGCCAAGGCTCCTATACGTCTGTCTCTACACTAAAATTTCCTTTCAAAGAAAGCATCAAGGTGTTTTCTGTTGAATTAAAACCCATAAGCTGGTGTTCGTGAATGCCAGTGGTTGACTCAAGAGCATCACTGAATGCCAGTTGTACACATTTATAAGCAGAGGTTGAGTTTTCATTAAAGTAGATGTAACATATACAGAACTACAGATAAGCATTTGCAACAATTGGGTATTTACCTCTTAGTTTTCAGGTAATTGCGTGTTCAAATTGGGTAACATATATAGATAGTTTACTCCACGGAATATTTTGCAATTGAGTGAAAAATAGATTGTACGAGCCAAGACTGAAAATAAATAGATAGTACGAGTCAAGACTGAAAATAAATAGATTGTACGAGTCAAGAGTGAAAAATAGATTGTACGAGCCAAGACTGAAAATAAATAGATTGTACGAGTCAAGAGTGGAAAATAGATTGTAGGAGTCAAGAGTGAAAATAAAAAGATTGTACGAGTCAAGAGTGAAAAATAGATTGTACGAATCAAGAGTGAAAAATAGATTGTACGAGTCAAGAGTGAAAATTAGATTGTACGAGCCAAGACTGAAAATAAATAGATTGTACGAGTCAAGAGTGAAAAATAGATTGTACGAGCCAAGAGTGAAACATAGATTGTACGAGTCAAGAGTGAAAATAAATAGATTGTACGAGTCAAGAGTGAAACATAGATTGTACGAGTCAAGAGTGAAAATAAATAGATTGTACGAGTCAAGAATATAACATAGATTGCACGTGTCAAAAGTGAAACATAGATTGTACGAGTCAAGGGTGAAAACAAATAGATTGTACGGATCACGAGTGAAAAATAAATAGATTGTACGATCGCGAGTCAAGAGTGAAAAATAAATAGATTGTGCGAATCAAGAGTGAAAAATAAATAGATTGTGCGAATCAAGAGTGAAAAATAAATAGATTGTACGAATCACGAGTGAAACATAAATAGATTCTACGAATCAAGAGTGAAAATAAATAAATTGCACGAATCAAGAGTGAAAAAGAAATAGATTGTACGAATCACGAGTGAAAAATAAATAAATATACGAATCAAGAATGAAAAATAAAACTGTTGATGTATCCGTAATTACATAAGTAAACAGACACACTCTGAATTAAAAAATATATGTTTACAAAATATATAGTTTGCAAGCAATAATCTTAGGAAACAAATAAATTGTTTCATGCCATTAGATAAAAAATAATTCACGAGAAACATCTTCCAGACCTTCCCATAAAAATCCAGTGGTCCCTCTCTGACATCGTGTTACTTCCCGGAAGCAGCATGCATGATGATGCAACAGAGAGTATGGTTGGGCCTTTCTGCAAAATAGAGAACTAGATGAAGGTTGTGAATGAAATATGAAGATGTGACTTAAAGTTGGATACTGGTCAAGTAAAGATAAATACATCTAAAATATGTACATACAAAAGGTTGATGCATAACACATCTACATGCGTTAATGATTTTGCCTACTCTCTAATATGGATAAATTTAATATTAGAAAAACTTTTCTCACTACAGTAGTGCTGGCGGAAACGGTGACACTTTTAAAAGTCACATGTCACCGTTATGGCGTGTCACCGTTTTAGCCAGTTTCCTATTCGCTTACCTTCCCAAAATGCAATGCGCAATTATTTTGTTTAGCGTTACACGACTACGGAAAAATCCCTTTTCTTTATTACCTCAATTAGTGTGAAACCTTTGCGTAAAAAATCGGAAAAAACTACAGCACGGTATGATATCACTAGATGAATAGAATCACAAGCTCTGAACATAGATTGGCCTACCTGCATCTTTGATGATGTCCCTGTTAGTACATGTACACTGAAAAAAACAACGTAAAATGTCAGAGATTATTTTAGAAGTAACCGACACGAAAGAACGAAGATTATGGTGTTCTACATGTATTATCATTAATCCCCAGCGCCATACATGACACAAAAATGCACATGAAACAATCCACCTTCTGACCACGATTAATACATTATACTTCACGAGGTGCATATTTTACCTTGAATTCATAATATTAAATTTCAGAAATTCCATTGCCAATAATTCAAATTAGAGATTTACGCTGCTTCTAAAGTCTGAAATGGACTGCCAGTTTGAATGTGCGAATCTGAAACAGTGTGGTTTTTCAAGCAATCTCCAAAAACGCACCTGTGTCAACTTGCACATAGATGTGACAATGTGCGTTTCGAACATGCGCTAGTGTGGTGATGAGAAAAAAAAACTCTTCATACATGAACCAGTAAATTACATTTTGTATATATGGACAATGGGATGCTGTATACTTACTTCTTCGTCCGTCGTAATCGACGATGACCACGTACTTCAGTCATCTTAAGTTTGTCGGAGATATACATGTATATGTCTGTAACTGCGCCTAAGATTGATAGGCACGAAAAGAGCGAAACTAACTCGCTACTATAAAAACTAGAATCAATCACTGGAAAATGTTATCCATGTCCATGTCCAAACATGATGTTGGTGATGTGTTTGTGCTGAATTTTAAGCACAATTATGTCGATGTGACCAGATGGTGTGAGGGATGAAAGTTTGATGTGAATGTATGGGAATGTGAAAATACATGCACGTACTGACACGGATGTTAATGACAAGAGTGACAAAAGCTTTGATTAAAATTATAATCGTTCGCTCAATGAAGATGCACAGCATGCATTACCATCTACGGTGGTCTCACGCGTTACTGATCACCGTTCAGTCTGAAATTAATATGCAACTTTATAGTTAGACTTCAAAACACTTTAAATCAGTGCTTTAACATTCACGACATGTGTGGACTTTGTCCTACATCCTCGAAAGCGTCTCAACTCTTGTACTATTAAACAGGACCACGTGCACAGTGCATCATATAGTCTGTCATCCAGACCCTGAAGTTTTATTAACAGCAAATACATATACATGTATACTCAGAACGAAAGAACGCGATCTTTAATAACCGTCTGAGTTCTTTAGTTATCTCCTGATTAGAACCTGGAGTGGGTGGCTGTGTGTGTGTATGTGTGGTCTGTATGTATGTGTGTGAGTGTAAGTTAGAGTAATTACCTGCACGAGTGTACATATATATTTGTTCTTAAAGCGTGCAAAATAATCTTAGCTTAATATACGTTTAAGTATAAATTATTACAAGGCGTATAACATAATATTATATTAATGAGATTCAGTCTAAATTACGTTTCGTTATAATTTTGTAATATGATATAGATGTCTTGTGTCCGACCTTATTCCGTATCTTTAAACTGTCAAACTTAGTTTGATATTTAAAATATTCCTACCTCAAAATAGTCAAGTTAACTGAAACATCGAGCTAATCTTCCGTCATTGTTTGAAACTCGCAATATCTAGTAAAATCAAACGTTTGTGCCTTATTGGTTTTTATATATTGACACTCATCCTCAAAGAGAGGATCCTCAAACATCAGAGTGGTCTCGATTTCAATGGTCATACTTGGACTTGTGACGAAGCAGTTTTCCCCGGCAGACACGACGTACAAGAAGCTATGACGTACAGTCCGGAGAACAGAGCTGTATTGGGCACATGAATGAAAGGGCGACATTTCCGAATGGATGCATTAAACTTTATACATGAATATACAAATATTTCCTAATGTACATAGGACGGAGAGTCCTTCACCAATGGACAAAATATGAAAGTCAAACTTAATTGAGAGCTGTATAGTGGTTTACATAAATTTAAGAATACTGTATTCTCACTGGACAGAATGAATCATTCATAGTTGATTTATAGATGAGATCAAATATCAGTGGCCATTATTTTAAAGCCGACCTCATACGCTGCAATTTTTCTTACGATTTCACGCGATGCGATATCGTTGAGAGTCGTGTCGTATCTTAAGCCGGCCTAACACGCTACGATTTTTCCGGCGATACGACGCGACACAATGTCGTGCTAAAGTGTGTCGTATCTTAAGCAAACCTCACACCTTACGATTGTGTAGGACACGATTCTTTACGATACGATTATTTTGAGCATGCTCAAAACCCTACCGTGCGACAACTAATGCAAACATCATGTCGTGTTGTAAAACTTCTCACACGGCATGATTTTTTACCCATTTCACCCGACAGCCTTGTCGTGTCCTAGACTATCGCACCATCGTGTCTTCAATCGCGCCGTGGCATATCTTAAAACACTTCACACGGCACGATTATGACCGATTCTATCCGACAATCGTGTCGCCTCGTAGATAATCGTGGCATCGTGTCGAATCGTAGGCAAAATCGCAGCGTGTGAGGCCGATGGTACTGATACTTGTTATAAGTAGTCTTGCTGATTTCATCACATATTTTTGTCAAATTGTTAGTCATACGTTTTGTGTTTGTGTCATGGCATTTCTATACCGACTTCCAAAAGAACTATACCAAGACGACTGAAGACAAAACAAACAATTCTTGGCTATTGTTTCATTAAATAGTTCTCATCAACTTTACATTACTTATCGCTCCAAATCTTAACGTTTCCGACTAATTTTTTTTACTTCTTTCAATTCGTATTCTGTATTTCCACCAATACGTTTTACTTATATCAATTATTATTGCTTATTCTTATTAATTTTGATTGTTTATTGTAACTTTTTCTTATCAATTTTTCTTATTTGTTTTTATCATTCTTGTTACATATTACATATTTTCGTTACATGCACTCTGTTCAATTTTATTACTCATTCATATACATTCATGACTTATTGGTATCAATTTACATTTAGTTTTCTTATTCTTATCCTTCACATAATCTTTTCCTCAATAATTTCACAGGAGGACCTTCTCTATTTCTCGGGTTGCGAAATCTACAAACATGAGTTCAGATACCTGAGATTTCTGTACGTTATACTGCGCATGACCCCGCCCTTTGTTGAGCTTTGTTGTATTTCGAAATTTTTCTATTTCCCGATGGATAGCTGGTCTCGGGGTGTCCTCATTTCTGGACGTAGTGACCCACATACACCGACTGACGTGTGAATGGAGTAAGTTTCTGAAAATAGCTCGTGGTTTTGACTTGTCCGGACAGGATTCTCTCCGGGGGTGTCGAGCAGCAGAGTCACGTGACTTTCCTTCCTGGTATATCTATCCGAATTGGACAAGTGTGTCCGAGATCAGTCTGTTTTAAAAGGCAGGCGAGAACAACGACAAGAAGAAGAACGATGTTGCAGTAACAGAAGAATGTGGTCGTCCGGTCTACTACTTTTGTTGGTCGGATTTGCAGGTACGAGTTTTTTTTCAAAATGGTTCCTTTTCTTTGCAATTCGGTTTTGAAAATATTTTGCTAAAACGAAACCGGTGTTTTGGCTTTGCTGCACAAGCACCTGCAATGC
Organism: Diodora aspera; assembly: GCA_031471655.1. Lineage (NCBI taxonomy): Eukaryota > Metazoa > Mollusca > Gastropoda > Lepetellida > Fissurellidae > Diodora > Diodora aspera. Next base: position 1,981 of record JAUELE010249815.1, on the reverse strand, counting down.
GTGATGAATGAAACATTTGAGTTGATCTAGCAAGTTTACTTAGTTTTTGTCGCAATAGACGACTCTTAATACTTATTCATATAACGGATTCCTTGCGCCTATAGCCTCGTTTTCTTTGTCATGTCAAAAGTTATGCGTAAGCGATGTCTCTTAATTATTTATTCATGAGAATATTAAAACGTGTCTATAGGCGCATATGCATAAATATCTATACATATTATGTCTAAGAGTTGTCTAGACCACTCTTAATATTTATGCATAAAAGCGACCTTGTGCTTTAGCCTCGTTTTGATATTCTCATGAATACATTACAAGAGAGACATATTATGCATAACCTTTGACATGACAACTGAAACGAGACTATTGACACAAGGAACCTGCTTTGCACAAATATTAAGAATGGTCAATGCTTTGAACTTCTGAAAATGCTCCTGCACTATTCGATCGGGTTCTAGCTGGTTTGTTTACTGCATTCGTTTAATTGTTCCGGTCTAAAAGTCTGCTTTAACGAATGAATTATTTCTAACTTACATTGAAATTTGACATATCAAATTATGCCTATCTGGCCTGACACTTGAATCTCTACAGAATACTCCTCTGATAAAATTATATTCATCAAATACAATACAAGTACTGGTTTAATTGACGAAGTTCATTGTAGAATCCACTAAGAAACGTAATATACTGACGTCCAAAAGAAAGTATGCCAAGATTTTGAGAGACTACTGAATAAATTCAAAAATGCGTTGAATATACAAGAGATATCCCTTCAAGACTTGGAAGGTTTATCAATGAGATGATGTTCATCAAATTACACTCACCGAAATCCAAGCATCCCTTTGATCAACTATGGCATAAATATGATGGCTCATTTGGGCCACCTATGTGCACAGCCGTTTTTACGTTTTTCGCCCTAGGCGAAATAGCGAAATGGCGAAATAGCGCGGCGAAATAGCGAAATGGCGAAGCGAAATAGCGAAATGGCGAAATGACTGTCACACGAAACAGCGAAAAACGTGCACGAAATAGCGAAATGGCGAAATGTTAAAATTAGACAAACGTCCTGAGGCAATACGGCGAAAGCTATGTGAGAGAGCCAAGCGCCGAAACCATGGGCGAAATAGCGAAATAGCGAAACGGCGAAATAGCGAAATGGCGAAATAGCGAAATAGCGAAACAGCGAAATAGCGAAACAGCGAAATAGCGAAACGGCGAAATAGCGAAATGGCGAAATAGCGAAATGGCGGAATAGCGAAACAGCGAAATATGGGTCATATTGCATACCGATGCATGGGTCAATTTTCATGAAATTGCTTCGCACGGTTGCAGAGTTATGCTCCGGAAACCAATCTCGGACGCCGACGCTGACGCTGACGCCGACGCCGACGCCAACGCCGCAGGCAAAAACAATATGTCTCCCCTCCCTTCGGGGGGAGACATAAATACACCGTATATATATGTTCATCACGGAATTTCAGTGAGGTGCAATCAAGCTAGTCCTACCACCAATCGGAGCTACTCGTCTCTTTCCGTGACCCTGCAGAGGACTCGTATGCCTCTCGAGACCCGGCATGCGAGAAATTAACGCATGGCGGAGAAATGACAATCGAAATGGGTGGTTTACGATTTCATATAGGCCTTTACGGATTAAGCCGAGTGTTACCAAGCGAATTCTTTGCGCACGTTTAGAGGTGATACGACCAAATAGTTTCATTGAAAGTAATTTTTTTTTTTTATTTGTTTGAATGGTGATTTATAACACAAATGTGCTCTTCTGTTAAGTCTGAAATTGTAGGATTTTGGGGGGTATAAAATTTATCTAATAACATCGCTTCCCCCGAATATTATCACGCGAAGGCGCAAAGTAACAACAACCCAGAGTTATCTTTCCCTGGAGAAGTTTTCAAACCAGTTTCTTCTTGTGTTCGCTTTGCACTAGACTGAAGTTGGCTTTGCTTTGATAGGTGCATGAGATGTTTCC
>JAUELE010249804.1:0-10916 GCA_031471655.1 Diodora aspera | reverse complement strand
ATCATAAGTTTGGGGTCCATTCATGGAACAGGGTCAATCATGGTTGTAATCAAATTTGACATGTTTTTAATCAAAAAGACATGGCTGTACGTTAAATGCACACGATTGTATACTGGCATTCCCACCAAACAGCTTGAAGAGGAGACATATCATGACAAATGCAGTTGTAAAATAAATTTGAGTTAGACCAGAATCACAAGAAAATTAATGAAACATTTATACTTACCTAAAGCAGACACAATCTTCCTCAGTGAATATAGATTTTTATATTCCAGGTTTGGTTCATTTGGTTCCATAAATGTCATCGAATTTGAAATTGCCAAATAATATAGCATTGTACAAAATTATGATAGCATGTAAAATATGGAGGTTGAAGCAGGTCTATTTCACCCTTTCATGCATCTTCATGCTTTTATTAACCTGTCGTATAAAATTATATATTATTTCTGAAATTGTTAAATGTATTTTGTATAATCCCGTCTTAACTTGACAAATATAAATGCTGACTTTAGAGAAGACGGAGGCATTTACTGTCTTAAAAATATTTGAATATAATATTCACATGAAAGATGAAGATGCAAGACTAAATTTTTCTGCATGAAAACATTTGTATTATCAAAGTATGTATTTCTATTGCTCCCTCGGATTTGGAAGTTTGCAAGAGTTATCTCCCCTAACATTGATCCAATGGAGGAAAATCTTCTGAAGTTCTTCTTTAAAATGCTGAACAAAGCCAAATATTAGTAAACTCAACTTCAGCATGTGTTAGGACATCGGAGAAGACGATGTAATGGTTGAAGAAAGTGTCATTAACAAGTCATAGGATCTGAAAAGCCTTTGTGATAAGGTGCCAAAAGCTACTACATGTACTGATAATGATGAGGATAACGGCCATGAGAAGCTTGTCGATGGAGGACACTGCATGAGCACTGCACCATCACTAACCTTCAATACAACACTGCCATCGGTGATGCTCTTGGATTTTTCACACGGGCAGCTTTACCTGAAAAGTTGAAGTTAAGATCTGAAAGTTCCTCATCTTTTCAGAAAAACAGCAGACGCAGCTTGAAATCTTGATGAAACGTCTGGGTTATTCATTAATCTCCATGTTACATGGTCATATTACGGTAAAACTTCTAAAATTTCGAAGGAAAAAAATAATTACTTTTGGACATGTTCAAATTTTTGGAAATTAGTGATCTTTGAAAAAGTTAGAATTTAAAATTTTAGAAATTGTCCCCAAAACGTGAGTGGAAAATTTGAAATTTTAGAAACTACTGAAGGTAGCAATCACCATTTTTAAAAACTCGGTTTTCAGGTTTTCGAAACAATTCGAATTTTTAGAAACTTGGTTAAATAAATTGATTATCTTGACAGAAATAGTACCTTCGAAATTTTAGAAGTTTTACCATATGCCTATAGGCATCTGGGTCTCGCATTCAAAAGAGGGGCGTGGAATAGTGCAGTGGGTAGCATGTTGGTCCAGTCAGACTTGGCAGTTATGGATTCGAATCCCACCTGGGTACCTCCGTTTGAGCCCAGAGATTAAACGTTGACACCGGTGATATGGCTGATCATGTCAAATTGAAAGTCACTCACTGTTAGCAAACACCATGACAAAATGCCCATTTCTTTGTGACACCATTCACACCACTCATACTCTAGAATATAACATTTCACAAGTAGAAGCTGACAATGGACCTCAAAATGAAGAAACACCTTTGACCTCAGTCCTTAGAAACCAACTATAGTTAGTATAGAGATATCTGTGATGTTCCTGTGTGTCCATAATACTCTACTGTTTGTACCTGTAGCTTTACGTATCCTGCTGTATGTAAACATGACCATCTGTATCCACCTGTACCTTTGTTAGATCTGATGTAGGTATATCCAGGTATGTGTGGACAAGGTGTAAGCACTGTAATATTCAACAGTATCAAATGCTGGACACATGATCTGAAAGCTGCTGTTGGATCTGCCTGAAACTTGGAGCTGAAGGAACTTGCAGTTGTAAACTTCTGTTTGTCTGGCATTGACCCCTCTCTGTTATGTCATGTATAATGGGGAAGGGGGGGAGAGAGAGAAGGGATGAGGGGAGTTAGTCAGCCCAGTGATATTTGTGGGTAAACAAATGTCTTTTCTTCAACTCGGGTGTGAAACCCTGTCATCGTGACAAGGAAACACTCAAACTTATGTTGAATGTAAGCTACACAAATGAATGTATGATCATCGGGATTCATATGGATGGGCGTCCTCAGTAAGGTGGTACAGATTTGGCATCTTGTTTAGCCAAAATGTGTCCTAGGTACGAATCTTGCTACAGACACCTATCTGTGATTTAGGCAGAGAATGTTGCACTTACAGATATTGCTGTTGGGCTTTACTTCAGATTTCAAATGCTGTTGCCAGAGTAGATTTTGGTCAGGGGCGTGAGTCAAGGCATCAGAAACTTAGTCTTACAATTATGCTCTGCTACTTTCTGCTAGGCTTGTCTAAGGCACAGCTAGAAGAAGACATATATTTCTAGAGGAGCAGATTTTTCTCTTCTTCTCTCTTTACACATAATTGAGTGATTTGTAGTCTTGGGGTCGGGACAGAATGCTTACTCGAGTGTCAGCCTTGATTTGCACATATAGTATTCAGCTCTGACTTGCATTCTCCATGTAACTGAGCGGCCTAGAACAGTACAGTTGTTAGCGTGTCGGACATGCAATCTGCCAGACAAGCAGTTGCAGGTTCGAATTCTCTCGGATACCTTTCTTTCAGTCCGGAGATTAATCCCCGACCCCAACCAAAACTATACTAGCTCATACTCGCGTAACTAGAAATTGCTTCAAGTCCTTCCTGAGCTCCCATTTACCCATGAGTTGTAGGAATATGTCGATACTGATATTACATTGTGTACATCTTTGTTTCAAGTGAGTGAATGAGTTTGATTCCATTATTAAATTTAATGCTTGTGCAAGCACACAGGCATTTCTTCGGGACAATTGTTTACAAACAATTCTCATGCTACTTGTGTCAAATTAAACAATAAAACTATGAGAATACAATCCTTTGTTTTGTTATTTAACAGGAAAACCAGAGGATATCAACACCTGTTTATGTCTTAAATAATTCAATACTTCAAACTTCTGTCATACAACTTGAACATTTCACCATCAAAGAGTTGCATATATTTTATGAATGCTTCATTCATTTTTGCTTTTGAATTGCTTAGAATCTGCAGATATCAACACTAATCTTGTTTATTTCTGAAATAAATCAATACTTCAATCCTCTGACATACAAACCTTCACCTTCAAAGAGTACTATATATTTTATGAATGCTTCTTTTAGTTTTGCTTTTGAATTGCCGAGAATTTGTGGATATCAACACTAATCTTGTTCATTTCTGAAATAATTCAATACTTCAATCCTCTGACATGCAACACTTCACCTCAAAGAGTACTATATATTTTATGAATGCTTCTTTTAGTTTTGCTTTTGAATTGCTTGGAATCTGCGGATATCGACACTAGTCATGTTTATTTCTGAAATAATTCATTTCTGCATTCTTCTGATGTTCAGCTCCAAACACTCTAATGAAAGGAATAAAGGACCAATAGTTAGAAATAATACTGTAGGGCCTAGGCGTGGGTGGTGCAGTTGGCACCACAAGTTTGTGAGACCACTGTCTGAAAACAAAGCATCGGCTTGCGATCATGTTTATTCCGGTCTGGTTACATTAAAACATGGACTGGCACAACTGATTGCGAAATAAGCATAATGCGGAAATGGTTACGGCATTACACCATTAAGGAAAATATCATCTTGTATGTTCACTAATGTCAAGGGGTCATCCAGAGAGATGGACACCAGATACTGACAGTTGATGTGTTTCATGGATGATTAAAAATATGCATATGTTCAAAATGCATTGTCTGTCAGTCAAAGAATACTTCATATGTACTTGTGTTCCCTAATTTGTTTTCAGCCATAAATTTTGCATATTCGAGTAATATATACTCAGCCCAACTATTGAAGGATCACTCATTGGAATAGGCATAATATAGTACTTTTGAAGTTACGGTTTTCACAGCAATTTGGTGAAATATCCATAATGATGAATTATAAATGATCCTTGACTGTTGACATTTTATGTAGCGACGTGCTGAAAACAAAAACATGCTTAAATTCTGAACTTTAAAACTGACTAGAAATGTGGAAAAACACCCACACATAACATAAGTATAAAAAAATCAACAAACCAAGATAGCCTTATTATAAAACTGCACATTTTCTCTGTTCATTTTACAAAATAAACATTTATCAGTACAACGCTGTTACATATTTGCAGAAATTGCTCATCATTATGACATTGGCCAGTTATAGGTTGATCATTGCAACGATCCTTCAATAGTTAGCTGGGTTGTGTTTATATATTTTATGAGGGCATCTTTTCCCTTGGATTGTTATTCCCTCATCCTGCCTGGCCGATAATGGGGTGGGAGGGGATATAGTCATTGGTATGTCCGCCTGTTGCTTGGCCGGACCCTTGCTCCTGAATTATGGGGCATTTTTTCATAAAACCCTCCAGAAATGTTAATGGACCTCTCTTAAAGTTGTGCCTTTTGATATTTTGGGATGAGGGTTGCTAATTTTCAGGAAAATCTACAAAATTACTGTGATAGATTAGTTTTGTCTGGAGCATTACTCCTAAACTATCGGGAAGTTTTTCATGAAATCATCCAGAAATGTAAATGGGCACATAAAATTGTGCCTTTTGATACTACTTTTATTTGTTTTATTTTTTATTATTTTTTTTTAGAAAATCTACAAAATTACTTAGATAAATTTTTCATGGAAAAACGGCAGATTTGCATTCCAACTATCTTGTATGATAGACATGTTTTTGACCATTGTTGCTATTGGCTGTCCCACAATACAACATTAAAGTTGGATACATGATCAAATTCAATGTTTTCTTTTCACAAAACAACTTTGGGAACAGACTACGGTTGATGCATAAAACATACAGCATGTTTTATGCTTTTGCCTACTCTCTTATCTAAATAAATACTCAAACACCCTGGGGGTCATTTAATAAGAAGAAAAACATTGGCAAACTGTCTTTGTAATCTTGTTGTGTACATTGTTACATTCTACTTCCTATCAGTTATTGTGAATACTGTACACATATATATCTTGAATATTCCTCCATGCACACAAGTGATCGTGGATAATCTGCAACAACATAAAAAAATTTATCCACGCTCTCAGCAATTTTCTTGATCGTTTGCAAGAGTGTCAAAACATCCAGTCTGCATTTGACACAACACTGTGACTTGTCACTATTTTTATGCAACTATTTGATAATCTCCATGCGTGATGGTTAATGTTTCATGCAGGCTACAAGCTTGCACAGTAGGAGACACTTTGTGGTGAGACTGTAAGGAGTTCAAATTACAGTCAATTTAAAAATACAACAGGAATCCATTTCAGTCTGCCAGGAGAAAGGGGTATGATGTATTTATTGCTGCAAACACTTTAAATGTCTGATCTACAGTATATGTTATTTATTTAACACACAAGGCTTCAAACTGTCCTGCTTTGGAACACATGTCCAATTTAAACATGCAAAGAAGCTATAGACCTTTCACACACAGTGTTTTCTGGAAACACTTTATATGGAATAACAATAATAATGTTGACAGCAATTGCAAAATACCAAAAGGCATATCTTTGGATCATGAGTAGTGTGTATACTAAATCTGATAATTGTTTGCATATCTGCAGTAGTCTCCACATTTGTTCGGACAAAGTTGCTGTGATAAACAAACAATTTGCATGTAACTAACTTTATGAGGCTGGGATAATAATGGTACGTCTCTGTGTAACTATCTACAATAGTCTCCACAATTGTTCGGAGGAAGTTGCTGTGATAAACAGAGACCATTTACATATCATTTTGCTGACTGTGTTTTTCACAATTTGTCCAGATAAAATAAATGGTTTCCTGGGACATTTTCCATCTTGTTTCGTTCGAAGAGCCGTGGTTTATAGTTACTCGCCCCTGATCATTAAAATCTTTAGAGTTACCTGCCCTTGGCAATTAATATCCGGGGAAAAAAGAGTTGACGTGGGGGGATGAAATTGACGCGCAGAGACCAGAAACAAAAGACTTTTTAAGGCCTAACAGCAAATGCATATGACGTGGGATACACACTTAACCTTTATTAACATGCGCATACCCACGTCACTGATTCAAGATGATAAATAACTAACTACACACAGATGGTCGGTTGACACGACATTATGACAATTGTCATGATTTCTGACCCCAAAACCTAACCAGGCAATTGAATTAATGTTTAATCTACAATCACACCAATCAGCGTTCTCCCTTGTCAGAGTATTATCGGAGATTGCTTCTCAAAATGACTTCACCATCAGAAAGCTGAGCATGGTGTCCGAGATTTATGTATTTGAAATCGTTCACAAAAGTCAATCACATGCATATTTAAGCCTTTTGTGTTTGAAAACCAAATTTATGGATAAATGAGTAATTTTATATAGCGATAATATTATTTTCACTAATTATCATCCTATGGCCAGAGTTTCCAGACAAACGAGGCACGGCTTTACCTGTATGTGCAGGTGCCATGGGGATATGTCATCTTCTGATGATTCTTGTTCGATTATTGGGATGGGTCCAGGCTGCGTGCCTTCAGCTCTTTAATGCTTCTATTTTCTGTTTATTGTTGTCAAGTTTATTGCCAAACATATACATTTGAAGGAAATGAGGACATAATGACAAAAATTTATTGTTCTTTTTGATTATAGAGCATATTGATAATTAATGAAATATTTTTGTTCATGTTTAAGGTTGGACACGTGGTCAAGTTTAAGGCTTTCTTTTCCAAAAACATCATCAGCACCAATAAATGTACAATAAAATATGTTCATAATTATGATGATTGATGCACAAAACAAATAAATGCAATATGGAGTCTTCACTTTTCACGCCCTTGACTTGCTATCACAAACGCTGTCAATAAAGTGTGCAAAAATTCAAAACTATTGAACAAAGCACTTTCCAGATATCTGATCTTGTACTTACTGATTTGAGTAATAGCTGCACTGAATATTTTTACGTATCAAACTGCTATAAGGGATGCGCTTATACATTTTGCAATCATAAAATAACCATACATTTTGCTTGAAGTCCTATTTGTCTAGTTTACAATGGGCGTTCTGTTAACATGAGCTGCAGAGAACGTCATGTGATGACTGGGATTTTCACCTAACTTCAATAAATATTGAATCTCTCATTCGATGGATTACAAGCCTGGTTGGCTCGGCATTGTACACACAATCACTTGATACTTTACGCCACCACTTGACTAAGAAATCCCTCTGGCAGTTAAAAATGGCATTTTTTACTTGTCTATATCTTGACTCTTACTCGTGACTTGTATATCAATTCCAAACTTTCTATGTAAAAGTTTGGAATCAAGGTGGTTCTTGTCCTAAAATTAGAGTTTACTGTAATTGGTGACAATATTTTTGCGAATCAGACATGGGGCAACACCTTTAAGGTTGCACCCGTGAAGTGTGTCTTCTTTTGGGTTGGTGTTGCGTTTAGCTAAGTTTTGTGCATTTCCCTCACAAACAAATACAGAAGAACACACTAAACACAGTGCCTATAGATTGATCTTATTTGTGGTGCCGTTTTGGTATGGCGGTGTTCACATGAATCCGATTGTGCACGGCTCTACAATGCTACTGAAAAAAAACAATTAAATTTTCAGAGGAACACCTACACAAACCTGAAAGACCACAATGCCTCAACTAAATGTATAGGACCACTCAGCCACCGAGACTTCGCTAAAAACCGCATTCTGTTAAGTGGTCTACATCACTGATGTTTAGTGCTGGCAGTGTGTGCCTGACCCATGAGAACACAGGTTCAAATCCCAACGGGACTCGACCGCAACAGTACCGTAGCAGGATAGCTACTTTTCAAGGAAATGTAATCCCAGATAAAAAATATAATGTATTTGATCATTTCCTAAACTGTCACTGAATATTTCATCAACATTATAGACATTTAAACAAAATACCTCATGATGCTTCATGAACCACCATTGTAGCACAGGCACTAAATTTATGTGATTCCAAGTGGACACGTATGCTAACAATGGCTGAACAATACTCACAGGGCTAATGTTTAAATGTATTCAACAGTGTCTGCAAGACTTCGTGTATCTTTAACATGGTCAAATTAAAAAAACAACCTGTGGAATGATAAATATACTTAAAATTATGTACATATGACGAATAATGCACAAAAGATATAACGCATTTGTCAGTTGAGCAGCCTCTTGAACGGCCGTATCTATTTTTCAGACACCCCTGTCAGATATTAGAAAAAGCAATGCATTCAACTTACCGACAAAATCTTGAAAATATTACCCATGCAATTAAATGCATTTGGCTCACTTTCGAAAGGTAAACCCTCGAGAAACGTTCGGAAGGAGGTTTGCTTTTTAAAACTAGAAAATCCACCTGTCTGCATCTGCAACCACTAAGGGAATATTGCGTTATTTAATTAGGCCGGACATTTACAATATCTAATTTACAGTTTATGTGATTTATTTCACACACAGGTCATTGGACCTATTTTAGCGTTCGGGAGCACATATCCCACCTTAAAGGAACATAATCAGATGCAGGTACGCCAATCTATGTTCAGACCTTGTCTTTCTGATCATCTAGTAATGTAATACCATGCTGGATTTTTTTCCGCAAAGATTTCACACTAATTGAGGCAATAAAGAAAAGGGATTTTCCGAACTTCGTCTAACGCTAAAAATAGAGTGTGCATGGCATTTTGGGAAGTAAGCCAAATATGGAACTGGCTAAAACAGCGACACGCCATAACGGTGACATGTGAGGGGAAGAAACTGTCACAATTAAACGAAGCAGGGATAGATATTTGGTCCAAACAGTGACACTTTTTGGATACAACGATGACAACAAAAGATATAATTATATACTTTTAAACAGTTGCTAAGGACCATGCATGGTAATTCTTCTTATTTATCATAGAGACACAGGACATTCAAACTTTTTATGTAATCATGCTGACACACTTGCCAGGTTCCAGTTTGTGTTTGTTTACAGTTTCAGCCAGGAACAAGAAGTGAAAAAGCTGCTTGTGACTACACATTATGAATTGCAAATTTGGATGCACTTTTAATGAGAAGTGACGTTTTCACAAAATCAATAACTTTCAGCATCCAATTGTCACCTCACTTTTAAAGTCATTAGACAGCCGGTTGGCTAGCCGATGATGACCGATTATTGATACTTGATGGTCCAGTGAGAGCCCGTTGGCTAGTCGATGATGACCGATTATTGATATTTGATGGCCCAGTGACAGCCCGTTGGCTAGCCGATGATGACAGAATATTGATACTTGATGGCCCAGTGACAGCCCGTTGGCTAGCCGATGATAGCCATCAATGGGCCATCCGCATGCCGATGAGCAAAACTAGCGATGGGCCGATGATGGCAGCCGCCAACGGGCCGATGATGATCGGCCCATCAGCGGTCCATTGCTGTGATGCTATCTGGGTACATATTTCCGTAGAAAAAAATAATTGCTGTGATCGTGATTGACCGTATAAAATAGCCACTGCCTATATCTTGTTAAACATATGACAATTTGTAAAGATTTGTAAAAACATCATGACCCCCCCCCCAGCTCTGCTCAGTGATCGTGTGCTTGTTCTCTTCATGATATCTTTAAACGTGCTGGTAGTCATTTGATCTTTGGGTTTTTTTTGTTTCCGTTGCAAAAGCATAATTAAATAAACGCCTAATTTGTGCAGACAAATGACAATAAAGAGAAAATATCAAACAGTGACCAAATATAAGATATCCGCCCACTGAAAACCTCAAAAGTACATGTACCTTGTTTCTGGGGGTTTGTCCCTTTAGTGAGATTAAAACATGGGCGGGTGTGGTTTCTCTGTCAAGTTGTTGACGCCACCATACTTGGATGTCACGTCATTACCCTCTGTGACGTCATGATACTTTAGCTCACAACGCGTGTTCTCCACTGTATGAAAGCCCATGTTGAAAAGCCTGAACTCGTTTTTTCCCTAAACTTTGACGCAATTTTCTCGATCATTGCAAAAACAAAATTTCGAGACTTTCTGTTGTATACACATGACAAATGGCTCTATCATCTGGGGCAAAAATAAATTCTTTTGCAATTGGTTCTACCTATTTTCTTAAAATTATTTCACTGACTGGACAACGCCTGAATGCTACGAGTCGCTGTTTCTGTCGGAACATTCTCGAAAACGCATATCGGCATTATATCTGCTGGTCCCAATGTTTTTTCTGCTTCGCGGATAAATGCGTCACGTTGGATCTATGGCCTGTGCAATCCTTGAAATAGTTCGTCATTACTTCTTGGCAACGGGATCGTTGCGTGAACACGAGATAAGTGTACACAATATAGGCCTACGCCTCCGGCAAAGGTGGTGATCTATGATCATAACGTACCTTCAACGCTGTGAGAGTGATTTGTGGTTTTCGGCAATCTTTCAGCCACATCATCACAGTTTCACCAACATCATTTTGGTGGCAGGGCTGCTGTCTCTCCGGGCTGCCCGGGCGGGACTCGAACCACAACCGCCAATTGCTGGGCCGACGCACTAACCACTAACCACCAACGCTGTGAAGCAATCGGCTCGCTAAAATATCTGCCTAGAGTGATATTATGGCTTATTGTATCTATTTAAATCACTGTATATATATATATAAAACGGAACAGAATCTATTAATATACACAAAGAAAAAAGTTAAGCACATCCCAGTTTTTTCATCATAATCAAAATTATATGATGCACTAAGCGGAA
>JAUELE010249793.1:0-10917 GCA_031471655.1 Diodora aspera | reverse complement strand
AGACTAGTAAACTGACCAGGAAGGGGGAGGGAGATGGGGGTGAAAATCAGGAGTCTCCCACCTAAATCAGGAGGGCTGCCATGTATGATGAAGATACATACAAAACAAATTGACTCCAATATCATTTTTGAAAACATTGTGGAATACCCCAGCATGAACACTGTGGATACGTCTTGAACAAGACACACACAGCCGGTCATTCATCTTCGTATGCACCAATCACAGGGTTAAAAAAAACAGTAATTCCACCAGAAAAGTAATGTTTGTTCTACTTGGAATTTACTGCAAAAAAATTACATTCATTTATCTTCCTTCTGAAAAACTTAATACAAATGTACAGAAAAGCAACAGAACACATAGAAATTCAATCTAATAATCAATTTAACACCACAAGTCATTTCTCTATTTCTAATTATTTGGCCTTTCCGTATAAAGAAAAGCTTCACTGATTCACATTTTTTATAGCATGTCAGCCAGTGTTGTGTAAATAATGCATATGTCTGATGTTTTTGTAACAATGTATAAGATAATCCTTATATTTGTCTATATAGTCTTTGATGATTAATAATTCACAGATTACACACAATGTTTCCCTTCCTTATTTTGATACGCATGGAATAAAACAGAATAATTACTTGTTTTTGTTTGTTTTTCATTTTTGACAAATAGCACTGACCAATATGTATGAAGAATACATGTACATCTTTTGATATTTGTCTCTCTTGTTTCTTTATGAAATTGGAGAAAATATTTCAGTCTTTTGATTAGCTGCCTGGTCTGTCCTACAAAGAATGCAGTCAATAACAAGCAGACAGAGTCAGCAATACTCCCCACCATGTGGCTAAAGATTATGATTTGAATGAACTAGCAGATTATTTATAACAAAAGTACTAAGATAATAGGATGACACATTTGGAAACATAATGAATCCATAATGCAGGATTCAATGCCAAGACAGCTTGCTCTGGAAATGAAATTTACTCCAGTCCAAATTCATTTCAATGGAAACCCCCAAAAATAAATATTTCGTAAAATCCAAAATACACATACAAATTTTCATTAAAAAGTTAGGAATGGATCAAGACATATGACCAAGAAGCAAATTCAAACAGTTCATATACACAGAAAATAGCCAAAGTCAAACTTGTGGCCAGGGAAACTGAAAAGTTTGAATTTAAGATAAACCTAAACAGATAAACTAGAAGACAAGTCTCCTGTATACACAAACTTTTGTGAAAGAAAAAAAAAAGTTTTAGAAATTATGATCTGAAAATGAGCTTTAACCCATTGAGACAAACGCAAACTTATTTTCGCAATATTTGAAAAAATATAAATAAAAAGTCCATTGTAGTGAAAGGCACAAGAGTACTAGTCTGAAGTACACAACAAAGTTTCAATAAACAATTGTAAATAGTTTCACAGTAACTGTCCAAAAAACAAAGCATACAATGAAAATATTATTCCAACTCCAAATGGTTCTCTAGCCAACGTAAAATTTAAAAAATTGAGAAAAATACCTTGTACTGAAAGGCACAACTAGGTCACTATAGCCTGATCTACCGATAAAGTTCTATGAAAAAATGTGGAACAGTTCTGGGCCCTGTTTTACAAAGCAATCTTAGTCAAGATCAATCTTAGTGACTTGGTTAATTTTATAACCAACGTGACAAACATTTGTTCATATTTCTCAACACAATCAAAGAGTGATCCTAGCACATGTTGTACAACTTTAAGTTGTTTTGTCAACTGGAATGATGATTAAAACATGGTTTAAAAAGTTGATCTTAAGAGTTTATGATCAACTTATCGCTAAGATCGCCTTATGAAACAGGGTCCAGGAATTAGAGTCCAGAAACGAGCCGTACCCTATTTTTGAAACTAAGTACTAGTATAAACTTATTTTCCAGAAAACAAAAAAATACAAATGTTTAGAAAATTCTAAATGGCAAAAGCCACAACTTAACTACACACAAAGTTTTGAAGGATTTTGGAGATATGAAGATGGATGGAAGGTAGGATGGACAGACGGATGGATGACACCCATTCCTATATTCCCTATGCACCTCGTGGCAGGGGGATAGTAAATGAATTATTAGGTATGGTACCTATGAACAACAGACATTGGATTGTGATCCAACAATGATCAGGTTGCAAGTTTGATGCCAATCATTGCTGTACCTTTGGATAAAGTACTTTACTCCACTTGGTCCAGTTGACCCAACTGAAAATGAATATTGCATTTTCTCGAATTTGACAGGTGTGACGGCATCATTATGCCATCACACCTGCAAAGTAGCATGAACAAGCACTTCAAATCAGGCTCATCAAAAGGTTTTTTTCCTCATCTATAAACAGTTATGCAAAACCAGTCACACCTGTGGATTTATATCTGGGGGTATGACTGACCACATCTGTACTAGTTCATAGCTGGTCATTTTATTATCCTAATCACTTCCAAAATGTTCAACCCACATTTGGCGACACCTGAGAAGCATACACTTCAATCTGCTGATGACACGGGGACACAAATTTAATCATGGGTCCTACAGGGTACCGATCATACAACTGGAATAAATCAGTCTACCAGTATTTTACAAGTAAACTACTTTCCATAAAAAGAAACCACTAAATACCAACAAACTATGAAGACATGTGAAATAAAACAAAACATAAATGATTCAAGAACTCTCCATGCAAAACAAGTAAACTTGTGTTTACGTTCATGTAACTCTCCATGCAAGACTACTAAATAATAATAATAACTATGGATTTATATAGCGCTAATTCCAGGTTTGAAACTGCTCAGAAGCGCTTATTTTTCCCTGGCGCAACCCGAGCAACCCAGAGGTGCTGGCAGGTCAACAACACTCCTGATGGAGGACCAGTACCCAGTTACAGCTGGGTTTACTGAGGCAATTTAACGAGTGAAGCCACTTGCCCAAGGTGACACCCATTGGCGAGGTCATTTCGCAGCCAGTTGTTTTAGTTGTTTGTGCAGGAGGAAAGCCCACATCACCAGATGGGAGCTGGGTGCAATGATGCGGTGAAACCTGCGAGCTATGGCTGGTACTGGCGAACCAATGGTGATATCACAATGTGACAGTGCACCACATTATCATTGCGTGTAGAAATAGTGACTACTGCAGAGAAATGTGCCAAGCCCCCTACGACTGGAATCGAAACCCACAACCTTTCAGTTAGAAGGCCATAGCTCTACCGATTGACCTACCCCACTGCCCGGCCGAGTGTTGGGAAAGACGTCCTACATGCTTGGCTTTCCTGCAGACTCTTTCCTGATTGTTGGCTTTCCTGCAGACTCTTTGCTGATTGGTCAAAAAGTAAGGTCACAACGATCGTTCTTCAAAACAGTGAATCCAGGGTATTTTGAAGGCTTCGACCAAGTCACAAATACCCTGGATTTCGAAGATGTAAAATGGAGTGTTTTGAACAAACTGATCTATCCACTCGTATACACATTCCCACAAAATTTTAAAATTCCTTCAGTGGTTTAGCACTAAAAGATTAAAATCTAACATCTACATTTCCACAAAATTTTTAAATTCCTTCAGTGGTTTAGCACTAAAAGATTAAAATCTAAAATCTACATTCCCACAAAAATTTAAAATTCCTTAAGTGGTTTAGCACTAAAAGATTAAAATCTAAAATCTACATAGACGCCAAAGCCACCTCCACCTCAGCTTGCCGACATAAGCTCATTTGGCCCAACGGGCAGGTGTGTTAAAGATGAATCTGTTGCACATATTCGTCATTTCATGGACTTTTTAACAACATTAAAAATAATGATTTTATTAGATTTGCTAGAAATATAAATAATCCTATAAAAATACATATTTTTATAAATCGTTAAATCAGTTCATGCATCCCCAAATATATTTTAATTGTATTATCTGGAAGCTTAATATCTTTTCTCAAAACAGTAATGCTGATTTGGAATATATCTCGCAGAACATTAACAAAACAATCGACAATAACGGAACAAGCATAAACATCATATGCACAAACAAGAGATCTATTGTTTTTGTAAGTATCTACATTAGAGCTGTATCACATTGACATATACTGACGTACACAGGAAATGCACAAACATACAAAGACATTCTTTGCTGTAGTTTCGTACTCTAATCGGTTGTGATATCCTATTTCTCTGAAAATTAGTGCTGAACATTTACATACACTAACAACCATATGCTTAAAAACAATATACATACAAAGACGTTCTTTGCTGTAGTTTCGTACTCTTGTTGGTTGCAACATGCGATTCGTCTGAAAATAAGTGCTGAACATTTCAACTATGTTGACAACAATACACATACGAAGACGTTCTTTGCTGTAGTTTCGTACTCTCACTGGTTGCAATGTCAGATTTCTCTGGAAACAAGCGCTCAATACTTAACATATATATTGACAATCACAAGAAAAACAATACACATACGAAGACATTCTGTGACGTTTCGTATCTTAGACTCTGCTGTAGTTTCGTACTTTACGAGTGGGTTTGGTATGTGATTACAGTACTACTTAGATTAGTGCAATATCATCGACACTTAACATATATATACTGACAACCATATTTAAAGCAATACACATACAGAGACAGCCTTGCATTAGTTTCGTACTTTTGAAATTCTTTGATTTAGTTTCATACTTTGCAGTAATTTCATACTATAGACATTCTCTGCTGTAGTTCGTACTTTTAGACATTCTCTGCTGTAATTTCGTACTTTTAGACATTCTTACTGTCGTTTCTAACTTCAGACAGTTTTTTGTTTTAGTTTCGTACTTTAAGATTGGTAATACTGTACATGTCCACCATGAAAACTAGTGCTCTATTACGAACATTAACATAACATCAAGTGATTTGGGTTTTAAGTGGTTTCTTGGCAATCTTTCAGCCACATCACCATGCATTCACCAACTTCATGCTGGTGTCGGGGCTCCTGTCTCTCCGGGCTGAGAGAGAGGTGCCCAGGCGGGCCTCGAACCACAACCGCCAAGGCTGGCAGATTGCTTGCCCGACGTGCTAACCACTGCGCCATCCCGCGCCCCTAACATATCATCAACCACAAGAAACGAAACACTACGAATGAGTTCTTTGCTGTAGTTTTATCATCCATACAGAGTTTTCATTTAAGTTCATAGTAACAGTGACCAATCCACAAGCCTGTGCGCCTATCCCCACGAAATTCTGAAAAAGTTTCAATTTCATGACCCAACAAGTTCACCCCTTCTATATACAGTTTTAAAAAAACTTTCATGCCACTGAAGACAGTTGGTGCACGCATAGGTAATTTTCTATAACGGCATCACAGATAACAAACGACGAGTCTCCTTAATCCGGAAGTCTCAATTTCTGAATGCTTTTCGTGTGTAATGCTTTTTGTCACTATGTAAAATTCTCCGATATGTCTCGATTTAAGAAATCTACCCTTCTCGATTACTTTGAAAATTAAGATTGAAGTGTGTACCTATTGCTTGTTTTAATCATTGTTGCTATGTTTTATCAGTTATTAAAGATTTGACTGGTCTTTACTCACTTGGGAAGGGGAGTACAGTAAAACTTCTAAAATTTCGAACCCCCAAAAATTGTTATTTTTTGACGTGTTTGAATTTTTGAAAATTAGTGATCTTTGATAAAGTTGGAATTCAAACATTTCGAAATTGCCACCAAAAAGTGAGTGAAAAATTCAAAATTTTGGAAACTGCTGAAAGCAATCAACATTTTAAAAATGTTTACAAGTTTGAAATTTTGCGAGTTTTATCGTAACTGAATACCTACAATGAAAAATTTCGATAAACCAAGTGAATTTAAGAAAAACAAAAGAGTTCGGATAAACAAAGCTAGACTGTATTTAGAACAGGTGTGGAGGGAGTGAATGTGATTTAACGTAGCAGAGGGTAATATTTCAACCATAGCGCTTGGTACAAAGGGCACCAAATGTTTGAGTCGAATGAAAGTGACCCAGCTGGGACTCGAACCCACGACCTTGCGGTTGTGGATCAGGTGTGGAAGGTGAATCTTAAAAACAGGCTTTTCAGGTAACTCTATAAAGACAGGTGTACAATATGATTGTCTTCTTTCAAAACTCAAAAACACCCTGGCTACAAGCAAACACATTTGGCAAAGTTTGTATGGACTAATGCGATAGACCAAGTTTTTGGACACCTGGTATTCAAATCCAAATTCAAATGCACACCTGTGCTGTGACCTCATGGACTATGCAAGACACACACCCATCAGAAGCATGCAACTGCTGACAGAAGAATGGCGGGCTATACAGAGCTGTATATTCCGACTCTGTGCGCTTGTCACATTGATTTACTGGTTTTCATAATCATGGTTCATGGGTGTCATGAATTGCACGTGCTTGCAAACTCTCGACCTCTCAACTAAATAAAGTAGCCCGAGCATGCATATCCACCTAGCGGACAATATCTCAACTTGTGCACTGAATCAACTTACATTTGGATACTCGCAGAAGGTAAAATGAAATCATGATCATTTCCTCAAATTACGAAAATCATGATTTACCGTGGATGACAAAGTACAACCAATATGTATTTAACAGTGAAATATACAAGTGAACAATAGAAATAAATGTTCATTTCATTACTGCACTAAAAGGATGCAAATAACAAGCATATAAAATTAGAAACCCTTTGCTTCCTGAGCACCTCGAAATGGTAGTGAGGGAGTGATGGGTTTTATGTGGTTTTCAGCAATCTTTCAGCCACATCACCCCCGCCTCACCAACATCACGTCGGTCTCCGGGCTCCTGTCTCTCAAGACTAAAAGAGAGGTGCCCGGACAGGACTAGAACCCAAACTGCCAAGGCTGGCAGATTGTAGGGCAGACGTGCTAACCACTGTGCCATCCCGTGCCACCCGGGTGAAAGGGAAAATTTCTGTCAACAGTATTTCAGCCATGTAGCACGAAAACAAACTGATTTCACCCAGCTGGGCATTGCAGACTGGCTTGCAGGAGTGGTATTAAGTTCAACATGGATTTCGGCAATCTTTCAACTATATCACAATGAAATCAGCAAATCTGGGCTTAACAACAGTGATTTGAATTTAATGCAACTTTTGATAATCTTTCATATACGGTTTTCATGCTTTCTGAACTTTTCAAGAGAATGTGGAGACTGATCTTGATTCTGGCGATCAAGCAAATGATTTTAGATTTAACATGATTTTCGGTCATTTTTCAACCGTACCACCACGGCGACACCTATACCATATCAGGGCCAATCTCTGGGCTGAAAGATAGGTAGCAGGGCAAGATTCGAACCACAACTGCCAAGACTGGTACGATAAAACTTCCCAAAAAATTTCGAACTTCGAAAAATGTCAATTTTTACCTTCAATAATTTCCAAAATTTTGAATTACTTTTGAGTAGCAATTTCCAAATTTTTTAATTCTAGCTTCATCAAAGATCACTAGTTTCCAAAAATTTGAACACATCAAAAACTTATTATTTTTTTTCGGTTTGAAATTTTTGAAGTTTTACAGTAAGTTACTGGGCCCACATGCTAACCAGGGCGTCATCCTGTGCCCCTGATCGTGGTGAAAAACGTTGACACACATGACTACAACGTGCACATAACCGGCCTTGTTGTAATCACAAAATTAAATGGGACTCAGCAATCTTTCAGCCATATGCCCATTATTTTCATCCGAGTGCAGCAGGAAAGCTTGCATCACCAGTGAGGCGATGGATGATGCAGTGAAACCTGTGAGCTACGGCTGGCACTGATGAACCAATGGTGATACCATAATGTGGCAGTGCACCATATGATCACTGCATGTAGAAATACTGACTATTGCAGGACAACATGCCAAGTCCCCTACGACGGGAATTGAACCCACGACCCTTTGATCGGACGACCAATGCTCAACTGACTGAGCTCACGCCAACCCCAGAATTTAAAGGGTTAATGCATTGCAAATACATGACTTGTGGTTTTGAAATTAATTCCTGATAACAACTAGTGCATACATAAAGGATTTTATATTATGGCAAAAATCAAATTACATTTTAACTCTGTAGCTTATAAATATAAATAAACCTAAAATATAAATAGATTGCAAGTCCCATCCAAACTGTTCTAACTTCGAAGTCTTTAACCGCTGAATAGTATCCAATATTATGCACATTTCTCGTTTCCAAGGAAACCACTTTCATTGACCAATGAGGTTCCACCTCTGTCATGATTTACATATTCAAATTTGATCATGTGATACGACGACTGGAGTTGTTTGTGGTTCTGAAAGATGATATATTTTTCAGTAAGGTGATGTTAAAAATTTCCCAGCATCCTTTGGGAGAGTCAGAAGATCTTAAAAAATATAGTCTAAATACGATTGGTTTCAAAGTGTTGTTGACGTCACAGGATGCAGTCCTTGAACGAGAACAGTGGGTTTTAAGTTTGCTGTTAGCAAGTCAAGATGGTATAGATATTTTCCGTGCATTGCAGAATCGACTGGCGGCTTTGGTAGATAGAGGAAGGACACAGCAGTTCGGCTTGAGTTCGCAATGATAAGCTCGTTCATGGCTCTAACAAAGTCGTCCGGTACATCAGTGTAGTCCTGCATTCGAGATCCGTCGTAATCCATCTCCATGTACGGGCTCTTCATATACGACTGGAGATGGTCCCAAGAAATGACTTGGATCTTGGCGAGAATTCGAAGCTGCCGTAAAAACATATCCAGTTTGTGTTCTTTCTGTATGGTATTGTCGATCTGCGCGTTCACCATTAAGAAGACGCGGAGAGTTGTTTTTGATCGCCAGGTTGGTACCATGTTTAAGATGCAGCTCAACTGAAGAAGAAACAGGCAGGTGTTATCAAAATAACTGGCCGTTTCCGGTCGCAGAAGATTCACGGGCCACACATCCACATAAAACTGTCCGTCCGATTCCAAGATCTCGGCTTTATTGAGTTGGTTAAAATGCCGACAAATGCACAAATTTTTGCCTAATTTTAGACAATCCTTTATCATGTAAACATATTCCGTTTCGGAAATACTTCTCCTATCGCCACCGTTTCGGGGACCTGTGAAGTAACTCTCAATTTCGTTAAAACTTCCGACTTCTATATTTCCGAAAAATCTGCGTCGTCGAACTTTGGTTTTCATGAGGGAATCTTGCGGTTCGGCTGCGTCGTAAAACCCGAGGCAGACGGTGTTAGGTTTCATCCCGCCAAGACCGGAAATTCGTATCAAGTGATGGAGACCCTCTCTAACACTAGCAGAGAGGGTGAGTTCCGAAAAAGCTTTTATCTTCAAGTGATCGATGAGACTCAACCAGTGAGGCTGAACATCTGCGATAGGATCGCTGGGAAAGTCTTCAAGCTTGCCGATTTTGACGTGACCAATCACATACAAGCCACTCTTTTTAATATCGTTGATAAAATCCATGAGTTCACAGCACTGACGGGGATGGGCGACCATTAGAAGAATTTGGGGTCGCCAGTATTTTACGTGGGATTTCCGCGAGTCCAACATGAGGAGATATTTCCGAACTTGGTGGAAGATGAGGGCTTGGCTTATAGAGCCCCAGGACGTCGGTAACGATCGGAAATGAAGCAAGATGACCAGCAGTAGCATGATGACAAGGGCGATGGACGTGTAGATGGCGCTGATCAGGAAACACATGATCATACAGCCGACCAGGCCGAGGGCACAGGTGTACCACGTGAAATACTTGAAGGTTGGTCTGAAATTGAAAATTTTACAGTTAGAGGTATAATTTAATGTACCGATCAACAATATTTCAACTATATCCCGATAATATCAAGGCTTGGAAAGATGAGTGAGTGAGTGAAATGGATTTTTACATTGCAGGGGGCAATATTTCAGCCATAGGGCAATGTGGTGTGCAAGAGGCACATTTGGAAAAGGGACAACACAGGATCGATAGTAAGAAAGTGAAAGCAAAAGATCCCCTTTTTAGTCGCCTTGTACGATAAGCATTGGGTTACTGAGGCCCTATTCCATCTAAGTGACACCACGTTACTCCCGGAAGCCCCACGGGGTCTGGGAAAGATGAAAGCAGAGAAACCAGAAATTGCTAGAGTATTCACAAGGAAGTGAGCGAGTGATTTGGTGAGTGAGTGACTCTGGATTAACGTGACTTTCGGTAATTTTTCAACCATATCATCACGATGGTTCCAGGGGGCTCCCATCACCGTGCAACATGACAGTGACTCGGGCGGGATTCAAACTCAGAACCTTTCCAGTGCGGTAAACACGAGTGATTTAGGGTTTTACGTGGTTTTTAGGCAATCTTTTAGCCACATCGTCACGGTGTCACCAACACGATGGAGTGAGAAACATCTGGCAAAATTTCAGCATCCTATGGATGCACCCTTACTAGCCTCTACCCGAGTAAACAGTGAGTGAGTGATTTTACATGGTTTTCAGCAATCTTTAAGCTATATCACCGGTGTCACCAACATCACGTCAGTGAGAGGCTCCGATCTCCAGGTTGCTACTTGGACGGGGCTCGAACCATGATTGCCAAGGCTGGCAGAGCACTTGGTCACCTCTGTAACCTCAGTAAACAGGTAAATAGAGTTATTACTGTCTTACCTAAAGTTGGGCGCCGATGCCGCCTCCAGTGCCAGACAGGCGAGGTTGGTAGCAGCATACGACAGCAGAAAAAATACTGACGTGACTGGAGCAATGGCGTTGAGGGAGCCGATGAGAAGAACACACTGGAATTAGAAACATCATTGAATGAGTTGAGACTTAACCATATTTTCTTTAACATCACTCCCGAACTCTCACGAGTCAAGAGTGGCGCCAGGAATTCCCCGACGTGGGGGCTGAGGTCCCCGACGTGGGGGCTGAGGTCCCCGACAAGGGGTCTGAAATCCCCGACAAATACATACATTTTC
>JAUELE010249782.1:0-10917 GCA_031471655.1 Diodora aspera | reverse complement strand
TTGATTATCAATCCACTGTCACAATTGCTACAGTTGCAATGAGACTGATAAATAAAATATCACTAACGCAATTTGTTTACCCTTAACTTCTTTTGAGTAGTTTATAATATTATAATTGTACCGCGCAGTCCCGAAGCTTAACTGGTATTACATAGTTGATATGTGAAGACCAATTCAAATGATTTAAAATATATATTTGTGACCCCAAATCTGTGTACTTTTCTATTTAAAGTCATGAATCAACATAAGTTTTTACTTCAAAGTCAGTTCATATTTTGTTTTAATAGTTCATGACTATCTCAAAATACAGAGTGTTCAGTCGACACTCCTAAAACTAAAGCAGCATTACTTTTCAAGTCAACTGAAACATGGTCAATCCGTGGTCAAAGTTTGCAAGGGGTTCCTGAAGGTCAGAAGAAACCCTAGACTACAAGATCGGGTCAAGTTATAAACTGTCGTAAATCATCCCTGCAGTGTCTACAAATGTAATTCACATGTGTGGTCATGAAACAACTCTGTTATTGGCCTCAGTGTCCTCTCAAATGATGTTGAAAACGGTGTAAAACTTATGAGTTTGCTAGCTTTATGAGTTAGCCACATGTATCTAAATGTAAACAACGTCAGCAATAACGGAGCAGAGCAGAACAGAAGTTTCGATATAAAGGGGATATATGCCTATTTGACAAAAGGAGATACGAGGGGGTGTCAACATGTTTTGAGGTTAATATATATATTTAGAATGGTTTTATGCTTGAATATACTTCAGCTAATCAACGATGTAATTGAATATCTTTACCAAAATATCAAAACAATTACAGCATTATAGTTTGCTATTGCTGAACAGTCATAGCTGACTAGATGAGTAGAGAGCAGTTTGAAGCACTCTGAGCAAGCCTTATAAGCATGGATTTAGCGCTATATAAGTAATAAAACGCCACACATTATTGATACAGAGCAGTGATCAAATTTAGGATACTGGAGGGCTAGTCAGCAAAATCCATTACTGTTGGCGATGGGTGCCTGACCCTGAGGGCGCGGGTTCGAATCCCGTACGTGACTCAACCGCAACAGTCGCAGAATAAAGTTGTAATATTAACATAGGCAAATAGGCTATACAGTAAAATATATCACTATACCATAAATTCTTATGTAAACGCTTGCCTTGAATAGACGCTTGCCTTGATCAAACGGCAATATATATATAACATGTTGTTTAAACACCACTGGAAAAATAAACGCATGCCTTGAATTAACCCCCGATCAAAGAACCTTCCGACCCCCCCCCCCTCCCCCCACCCACCCAGCAGTTGAATATATAGTTTTACGGTATAGTTACATTGAGTCTCACCTAATTAACATTGGCCTCATTACACTCTAGACTACTAAAATTGTATATTTTACTCAATATTGTATCTATAGAATTGATATGTACCCTATGGTAGATATTTTCAAATGATGTTTTTTGAGACATCGAAGCGAGGGTAGGCTATTTAGGACAATCTGTTTTACGGATTAAGATGTGAAACTTTTGAAACTTTGATGGTTCTGTTGACTTATTTATATACATCTATATTTTTCTCGCACCGCGACATTTTTTCCTTTCTTTCTTATTTCACGCATTCACTGAAGTGCTAATAAAATCCACCGAAGGACTTTTGTTGCAGCGTCACACTATATATATAGAGAAAGGGAAACAGAATGTTTCAGGTTATGTTGTTTTGTTTTTTTTGTCGGTGGCATATCATTACACTTGCAACTGTCCCGTAAGTAACCCCTGGTTTAACTATAGATCACAGCCGTTTCTGGTAAAAATATATCTGTATGAAAATTTAAACAGTGAGTTTGTGTATAATATGAAGAGCTTGCAAAAGTAAGAAAAAGATTTCTTCTTCTTCTATTTAAAAAAAAATGTACTGTTGAAGAAAACTGAACTGACAAATCACTTTGGTTCGAACATGTGTGCACTCCAAACGTAGGAATACATTTCAGAGTTGTCTCCCGTTGAAACGTTGCAGATGGGGCTGCTGTATTTTTAACTTCCGGCAAGTGCGAGAACGATGAAAAGCGTCTGCTTTTGGAATTTGATCATGTACGTTTGATGAAGTCTTGTTACAGACAGACCCAACAAACACCTGGAACTACGTTTTGGTGAGGGTAGTTTTATAACACTATCAAATTTTAATTTCTCTACTTTGGAGATGTTCGGGTTTTGACAGCGAACATTGGGCTTGATTCTTGTCGGTTGTCCATATTCTTATTCTAAATCAACTTTATGTTGTATCATTCTAGATACATATAGTCCACCATGAACATTGATTCTATTGTCAGACCAAATTTTCAGATTTGCTTTTGACTAGTAGCAGATACTGTCCGAAATGTATCTTGTATGACGTCGTTTTATAGGCACCCAGTCTATCTTGTCCATCTTTTATCCGCTTGCGTTCCACAAATGCCTGCATTTGCCACAGCTTCACTTAGTTCAGGACTACATACAGTTTGGCATATACAGACTAATGGTATCATGCAAATTCTGAATCTAAATATCTCAGAGGTCCTAAATCCATTCACACCCTATTATATAATGGGTTATACTTATAGCCTAAATACTGGAGTGTCGATCATCACTTTGTCTGCATACATGTATGCATTTGGACACGTTTGTTGTGAGTTTAGATGTAAGCTTAGTTACTTTAGTAAACTCATGTGTAAACAAACTTAGAAGTTTAGATTTGTGCTTCCACAAAGAAGGGACAGCTTGTGAGACACCCCACAGACCACAAACTTCCCTGGATCATTCCTTTCAGAAATAAAGTCATCATTTTTTATAACTGTGAAACTTTACTTGTTGAGGGGTAGTATCAGCTGTGCTTGAGTTGTTCATGACAGAAGAACTCAAGTGTTAGAGCATAAAGTGTTGTCCTGAGGCAAGGTTAATTGGTCAGTTGACAGTTCAAGTTGTATTTGGCAGTTTAAGAATCATATATGTGATTTTAGCTTGTCAGTTGAGCATATATATATATATATTTTCAGGTAACAGCTATGATTATACCCAGTCATTGTTTGCAAGTGTGTTCATCCTCCAAATGCAACAAACATTCCCATAATTGTGTTGTTTTTTCTTTTAGATTCATGCTTTCTAATGTGGCAAACATAGTCTGTATCCATGTGTTTTCTAGTTTTATTTATGAGTAAAAAAAATTGTTTTGAAACATAGAAATCAAATGACATCAAAGGAAATCGTTGTTTTACCAGAACAAAAGGCAAAGTGATTTGAAGAGATATTGTGTGCATTTTATTTTGTCGACCTTGTACAATTTTGTTTGTGACAATGATCAAATTATGCTGAAATCAAACTTGTATGTGTGAGAACTACCATTCAGATTCTTGTGAAAATGTGTGAAGGTTTGGGCGTTTGAGTTATCGTACTATTTACCTCGCCACAAAAGGCCCACTTGGCTTCTTGTCCTATGATATATCGATAATGGTCAAGTAATGAAATTACTGGTCAACTGTATGTCAGAATACATCATCATGTGAGAAACTTTTAGGGATTAGCAACTTCTTTATTGGTAACAAGGATTGACTTTTCAGTGCTGATTCTTATCCTGTCATCAGGCGTAAGAATCAGCACCAAAATGTTGATCCTTGTTACCAATAAAGAAATTGCTAATCCATAAAGGTTTCTCACATGTATCTGTTACCACAACTTCTAAAATGCCTCTTCGAAAGATAAAAACAAACACACGTACACGTGCGCAGACACACACAAACAAACACACACACACACTTCAAAAGCCTACACTCAAATCAATGCCACCACTCCCCCACTCCGGAAATGGTTTTAGTGCCTCAGTGTCAGTTTAAATGGTCAAATTTAAAAAATCATAATTTGGTATCACAGAATTAGTAGCTTGCCTTAATGTGTTTATTGTCATTCAGGAAGGTTTCTTTGAAGTTTGCATCCAATATGCTTTCAGACTTCGCGAATAACGCCTGACCGAAGGACAAATCCAGTAACATTGCCTTTAGGCCAGCCAAGTATCTTAATATGTAGGACCGAATGTCCGGTGCTGAGGGTCAAGTTAATATCATGACATGCTTATTGATATTTGACACAACTTCAGTCCTTGTTATTTGAAGTGTCAATCGCGCTCGCGCACCATCACGCGCCTCGTTGCTTTGCGAGAAGTGC
The DNA here is from genome assembly GCA_031471655.1 of Diodora aspera. Lineage (NCBI taxonomy): Eukaryota > Metazoa > Mollusca > Gastropoda > Lepetellida > Fissurellidae > Diodora > Diodora aspera. The sequence goes on along the minus strand of JAUELE010249782.1, from coordinate 6,725 downwards.
AAAAATATGCACACGTAAACCTTAACACAACACGCACCTCAATTCATGATTTACAATAAATTTTATTTTTCAAAATCAGCAACTAAGATGACGTTACAAATAGCTATGTGAGCTGCCATAGAGAAAAACGACAACATCCACATTTGGCCTAGAAGCTCTAGTACGACAATTTTTATTGGTTCACAGTATAGACTGGCTAATCAAAAGCTGTGTTATGCAGCAGATGTCATTTGTTCATTCACATTTTTGTCTGTATTCACGCTTGAACAAATGAGAATAGAAGATTAATCTACTGATAATGGCAGGAGCTCAGGTGCAGTTAAGCACCTTTCTAAAGTAGAGTAACGACCAAGACATAATAGGTCACAAACCAGAGAAAAATGGCGGCCAAAAAATCACACACCTCTACATTTTCAGAAGTTATTTTTCATACACCTTCAATTTTCAAATAACAAGGACTGAACTCGAACTATTCACCACTCATTTTGATAAAATAATCGTGCAAGGACAATTCTGGTACTCTACAGTCTGATCGGCAGACTACCTATACTTCTACCATGGGAAGTTTAGTGCTGTATTAATATTCGGTCCTGAAAACTGCCTTCCAGTCAGGCACAAACTTCCAAACATGCAGGATCGAATGTCCTGTGGGTGATGAAAACTATTCGCAACGACTGTGCTTTATTCTGTTAATAGAAAATGCAACAGTTTCTTTTGAATTGGTGCCTTGCTTACCTTTAATAGAGTTCTAGTGTAAGCTTCAAATATTCACTGCAATATTGCGGGGTCTTTGGAATACTTTGGGGCACATCCAAACTTAAATGAATCATACAAACATACATGATTAGTACTACTGTCTCTGATCGTAATTAACACACACTTCCATATACAGTGTGTGTGAAAGTGTGTGTTTTTTTAAATACATTTTCTTCCATGCACTTAAATGACTAATAGACCATTTTCAATTTAATATGTTGTGAAAAGGTAATGAAAATTGTTTCAGCAAAATATATTAAATTTATATATCGAATGTCTCTTGCTGATATTTTGTGTTTCTGCAGTTATTTCTTGAGATAGCTTGTAACTCTCTAATGTTGACCTTGAAGTTAGGATAGCAGCGTTAAGAGAATTTAAGCATTGAGATCTGCAGTCTATTCATAAACCAAGTTCCATCTCAAGCAGCACACGTGTACCTCTTACATACCTGTGTGACATCTAGAATACACAGGCCAGGTTTAGATACAGCTCATCCAGGAGAACAGGGCAGCTCTCTCACACCCCTGCACGTAATTGTTACTGTCAGCTCTTTGTTCTGCTGCAGTTCTGACATTTTGGTACTTACATAGAGGAAAGCAAACAGTATAAAGGTATAGTGTTTCTATGTATATTCCCTATTAGAAAGACAATTTGTCTTTGTGTTTATGATGTTTGGCAGACTGCTTTATATGAGATTTAAAAGAAATATATATTGTCTTTTTTTATTACATTGTGGTTATACTTTTTATAAAAAGTAAATTTATTATTCTTTTGTTAAAAGTCGTTTGGACTTTGATTCTCATTTTCAGTAAATAGTCGGGAAATGAAATTTGATTCATTTTAGTCTTATTTAGTGCCTGGAATTAAGGAGTATTTGTAATCTTGGAAGAGGTTATTGAATCCATGATTATTCAGTGTGACAGCTGTTATTTGAGTAAGCAGGTAAATGTTTTCATATCTTGTATTTAAGTGTGTGAGTTTGGGAATTTTGCTCTGGTGCTATTTTAAACATGCTGACAAAGCTTCTGGCTGGACTAGTGGTTGGTAATACTTAGGTGCATCGAGGAATCCAGACTTGGGCGATTCTAGTACACATATTTATGACTTTTAAAAGGTAGTGAGTTCTAACTGTATCCCATCCTGGAACCACCTGTGCTAGATTATGATTTGCACCGAGATCAGATGTGGTATTTGAAGATCAGATTGTTCACAGTTTATATTTATCCTCACCTCTCCTTCTTGAGGTCTGTTGTAGACATTAGGAAAATGATGCACCGAACAGACTCCATCAGTGTTGTATGTAAACACAATAGACTGTTCTCAAAAATCAAACAGTTTATTTATTTTGACTCAAAACTTATTTACGACCATCCTGTTATCTGTACTTTGCCTTCTAGGTCAAAACAGAATTACGTAGCACAACCCCTCGAATTACATCAAATAGAAATGCCAAACATGTCAGAGAAGACTATTAAAATTTGCTGTCATTTTTTCTTGCAATCTTTCTTTGAACATGTAGGCCTACCGTAATTCAAATACTGAGTCAGAATTGGCACACTGTACATATTGTTGTCATTAGTTGAACTCGCACCTCTCACCAAAACTATGGTGTTTAGATCCGTGTCTGGAGCATATCAGTTAGTAATCTAGTGTACTATCAACATTATGACCCTAGTTCATTATCACATATACGCTTATATTTTAAGATCTTAGATCATTACACCGAAAATTATAATAAGAAACAGATCTTGTTCTTGTAAACAAATGTACCACAGCTGCGATTTAAACAGAATTTTGTAAAAAGTTGTTTGTAAGTAGGGTATTTTTTGTTGGGGTTCCCATTGCAAGTCAATTTTGGCTGATTGCTGATCAATTGCTCATAAAATGAGGATCAGTTGGTACCAAATGCTGATCACTTTTGTTGCAAAACTGCTAATCAAAAGTTTCAAAGCAAAAAATACCCTGCTAAATCTAGAGTAGTGGAAATAATTCATACTAGTCCTTTGTCATCAAGCTTCATCATGTTTATTTCAAGTTGTTTCAACTACTAATATAATATGGAACTAATGGAACTTAGTGAGTTTTTTCGTTGTTCTTCAATGGGCCTTGGGTGTAACTAAGTGTAACATTTTGTGTATTGTCTATCGAACTTCAACAGTTGAAGAAGTTTATATTATCAGGGCTGGGAATGTTTATTGATTTCAACCTGTCTCTTGAAACACAAGGCAAAATGAATGATTAAACTGGAATTATTTATTTGTGAAAAGGAATTATGAACAATTGTAACAAACGGCATATCCAAGGATGTACTCAACAAAACTTTTCACCTGTTGCAGGAAGCAGGACAATTTCCAAACTGTCTCATCATGTAAATAAATGACACACAGTTTTGTATGGATTGTAACTTCTTGGTTTAGTCATGCTATAAAAACAATTGGTCAGGAGCAGGCAAGTTTCTTCCCTCGGTCATTGTTCATAATTCTTTTTCACAACCAAGAAGTTGTTATCCATAATAAACTGTTACTTATTTTCTATGACCAACTTCTGAAATAATGCCCATCAAGGAAGTTGTCTTATCATATTTTTACCTGTTTGGTACAGGTTATTTAATTTGCAGTTTGCAGCAGTGCAGTGTAAAGTGTCACATTTTGCTGTGCTGATGTTGGTTCAGTGGAATGACCCAGGGGAGATAAGTTGCCTGTGTTCCTGACAAATTGTTTTCATTCCATAAACATATGATGTCTGTAATAATAATGATGAAGTGTGTCAGGTCACCTTGGTAACAATAATAATAATGGACACTTGTACTGCGCCATTTTCCATCCACGAATGCATGCTCAAGGCGCCTACAAATAACGGTGGGAATGGGGGAGAAGATTCTAATCAAAAGCGAGTCTGAACCGGTGAGTTTTAAGTTTGGACTTGAAAGTAGCAACTGATGGAGAGAGTTTAATGTCTTGAGGCAGAGAGTTCCAAAGTTTTGCAGCTGCATAGTCAAAAGTTTTCATTCCAAAGGATTTAAGACGTCTATTTGGTACCGTAAGAAGACACTGATCTTGTGAGCGGAGAGTTCTAGTAGGAACATAGTGTAAGAGAAACTCAGACAGGTAGGCAGGACCACAATTTTGAAGACACTTATAGGTGATACAAAGTAGCTTGAAATGAATTCTTGCATTCACAGGGAGCCAGTGCAGTGATTTGAGTACGGGTAGAGCTAGTATTAATTATGAATACTGACTGATAGAAGGAATGGATTGGAACTGTTGTTTGGATTGGAACTGTTTTGTGTTGGTCAACTGACCCACAGTTCTTCCGTGACCTAGTATACTGGCTGTGCTAATTAACACACTTTCAGCGGTAAATATAAACATTCCTGGTTCAGTTGAAGAGTTTGTTAATTTCTGACGCATGAAGGCTCATAACTGTAAATTGGCTGCAGACACACTTGAGGTGAATGTTTATAAAGCAGCAGAGGAGCCAGAGGCTGGTTGTTCTTGGTGGACCTACCCAGAAACATACAGCAATGTGCACATACTTCCAGCTCCTTGTGGCATTATAAACATGTCAATCAGACAAGCTCTGTGTCTGTCTATTGCTCAGTCTCTTCACATGGTCTGCCACTGACTGATAGACTAACATTTAGTCCCAGAAATAGGTTTAATCTACAAAATATATTTACTTAAAATATTAAAATATTAAACCAGAAAAGGAGCCCAGGGATAAAGCTGAGAAATCCTAGACTTGCTAAATATCTAGACTTGGGCAGGCTCCAATTTCTTTGTATGCTGTAGGGTCTGGGAGACAGACTAACTGACTGACTTTCCTGTCACTACTGCAATCCCTTGTGGTCTGCTACTGTCTCTGTGTCTGTCTTTTCACTTGGAACTGCAATCAGTCAAACTCTGTTTTGTTCTGCCTCCTTTTTGTCTGTCCTGTCTCTCCTCTTCCAACCCCTGTCTCTTTCTTTACAGCTTTAAGGCAGATATATTGCTGGCGGAAACATTATCAATAGAGCTAAGACATGTCAAAATGTTGAGTTCGGCAATGCGGATAACATATGAAAGCACATTGTTTTACTTCTGGGTGGCATTTGATCACTGTGTTCAATGACCAATGAGATGTTGGGGTGGTGAGGGAGGGGGGTGTCTGACTAGAAAGAATATTTACCAGCACAAACTCCAGCAGACTTCCCCTAGCTGCACTCTAAGAATCTGAGCTACTGTTTGATCAAGACCGATATTACCAGCAGTCATGTTAAAATTAAGGTGATACTGTAGTGTCAAAATTGTCAACATAAATAACTTGAGCTGTTGTGAATTTGTGAAATCGACAGAGAATTCTACCATGATCAGCTGGTGTGTGAGCAATTTGATTGGTTAATAAAAGGCATCAAATCAGCATAATACCCTCATATTGGAACGAACCTAATCAAATAAGGTGCACGTATGAATTCGCTGTCTTTGACAGGAATGTAAACACACATTGCGTCCAAAACAAAACATTTATAATTTTGTAAAATTTAAATGATACCATTTCCGGAAAAATAATACGGTTAATGAACATATGTCCACGCTCTACTTACCTTTTGTAGCAACATTCTTTGCACTGATCACGCAAACGCATGCATAGCTCGTTCCAGTTGAGTAATGGTGCTGCAAAAACTTTCAAAATTAACGCTACGTCAAAGTGCTCTCCACTGCAAGCCGGCTGTCAAGCGCTCGGTTTCAAATTAAAATTAGAGGATATTAATCTACAGTTAACATCCCTCAAATTGAAAAAATAGCACCTTTATCTCTTAATTAAAAAATGTTATTTGAGACTGACAGACACATCACTTCCTTGTCTCTGTTACATATGGTCTGAGTGGAAGTGTTACTTGGAAAGAATGACATCATTCTTGTTACTAGAGGGAACTAGATCAGGGATTTTTCTCAGTGGGACCTCAGGGGCGTGACAGTGGTGCTAAGACAGAATAATACCATGCTTATCACAAAAGGGTTCTGAAATGGGGATTTCTGTCTGTGAGGCCTCAGGGAGTTGACAGTGGTGCTAAGAAAGAATAATATCATGCTTATCACAAAAGGGTACTGGAATGTGGATTTCTGTCTGTGGGGCCTCAGCATGTCAGTGGTGCTAAGAAAGAATAATATCATGCCTATCACAAAAGGGTACTGGAATGTGGATTTCTGTCTGGGGGGTATCGACGTGGCAGTGGTGCTAAGAAAGAATAATATGATGCTTATCACAAAAGGGTACTGGAATGTGGATTTCTGTCTGTAGGGCCTCGGCATGGCAGTTGCGCTAAGAAAGAATAATACCATGCTTATCACATAAGGGTACTGGAGTGTGGATTTCTGTCTGGGGGGTATCGGCGTGGCAGTGGTGCTAAGAAAGAATAATACCATGCTTATCACATAAGGGTTCTGAAATGGGGATTTCTGTCTGTGAGGCCTCAGGGAGTTGACAGTGGTGCTAGGAAAGAATAATATCATGCCATCACAAAAGGGTACTGGAATGTGGATTTCTGTCTGTGGGACCTCGGCATGGCAGTGGTGCTAAGAAAGAATAATATCATGCCTATCACAAAAGGGTACTGGAATGGAGATTTCTGTCTGTAGGGCCTCGGGCGTGGCAGTGGTGCTAAGACAGAATAATACCATGCTTATCACAAAAGGGTACTTGAGTGTGGATTTCTGTCTGTGAGGCCTCAGCATGTCAGTGGTGCTAAGAAAGAATAATACCATGCCTATCACAAAAGGATACTGGAGTGTGGATTTCTGTCTGTTGGGCCTCGGGCGTGGCAGTGGCGCTAAGAAAGAATAATATCATGCCTATTACAAAAGGGTACTGAAATGTGGATTTCTGTCTGTGGGGCCTCGGCGTGGCAGTGGCGCTAAGAAAGAATAATATCATGCCTATCACAAAAGGGTACTGGAATGTGGATTTCTGTCTGGGGGGTATCGACGTGG
>JAUELE010249771.1:0-10917 GCA_031471655.1 Diodora aspera | reverse complement strand
CGTGCTTCAGACCCCAATCCTCTAACTATAGCAACCACCACTTACTTCCGGGATAAACGACTGGTAGTTCACCATGAGAAATTATCTCTGGAATGGAACCTGCATATTCTGAATGTGTCGATTAAAGATGCCGGAGTTTACGAGTGTCAAATCAGCTCGACAACGAGGAGTATCAGACATAATGTTTTACTCAGGGTAGACAGTGAGTACCACTAGAAATAACATTGTAACTTTGGTAACTTAACACATGAATAAGTCCAGCGACATCCTGATAAACATTTACAAGTTGATCCTTCTTCTTGTTTTGTCTTACGTGCTGTCTCCGGTTGTGGTGATTCGGACACGGTCAGCTATACTGCAAGAGAAAAATGAGCATCACCAGTTGGGAGTTGTTGCGGTGAAACATGCAACCATGGTGCTGACGAACCAAGGGTTCATGATGAGACAGCGGGTCAGATCGTCGATTCGTACCGTAACACTGGCTACTTCAGTAAGGGTAACCCCCTTTTCCAGGTACTTTCGACTTTGTGATCAGATGTTCTACAGACTGAGGTAGCTCACAGTCCCAAGAGACTTACATCAAACGTTTAACACTGTAGACGATGCCGTTGTTTCGCCTGCAACATATTTGTTACTTTTTCATTTTTGCATACATCATGACGTACTAAAACGATGTAAAACATTGCTGGCATGTATTTTAATGAGTATTGGCCTTGAATAAAAGCCTCTTCATTTTATTTCAGATAAGCCTGTAAGACCTACATATACTCCAGGTGAGTCAATTAACATGTATGCACTCAATTTTATCTTTTCTATTGAACTGATGAAAATGCTTACATGTGAGTGATTGTTTGTTTGGTGTACCTTTAATTTTCTTCAAAATACTTTGATGTAGAAGATAGTTCTCCAGGTTGATTTATCTTCTAAGAACAGCATGGGCGATTGTATAGATTGAACCATTTGGCAGAGTGTTATGTTAAAAATGAAAAAAGGATGAATTGACATGAAACACTTATTAACTGAATACTCGATTTGTCATATTTTATTTTTGCGAGTTTACTTTCATTAATATATGTACAGTTGAAGTTATTGTATCTCACTGTTTGTCAGTTGAAAGCGTTTAATGCCAGTGTTAAGGTGTTTACTTTTGCGTTACAGATATAAAGATATCCGGACCCAGTTTTATAGAAAAAGGCAACAGTCTTCGATTGATCTGTAACGCGACGGGGGATGGCTATCATCCGGATGTCATTGACTGGTTCAAAGATGGACACAAAGTCTCAGAAGATGAACGCTTGCACATTAATAACGACGTATCTCTTGCTGAGAGGACAATTATAAGTGCTCTGTATATTAAAAGAGCCGAGATGAAGGATGCAGGGACTTATGTGTGTAGAACGTCAGATCTTCAGATTACCAGTGCGAAAGTCAATGTTCTCAATAGTAAGTTACCCCTTATCAGTTATGGCTGTGACAAGCTCATTCAACTTTACACAGATTCATTATACACGCTTTCTTCTCCAGCTTGATAGCAATTCACCCAGGCGGCGTATTCCTATGTTTTCTTTTGATGTTCATCTGCGAATGCGATGGCACGGCTTAAGGTTATCTGATGTCTCCTAGAGAACTCTAAGGAGAAAATGAAAGGTTAAAATCATGCCCTCTTTAAAGAGGGTGATTGTCATTAAGATAATATTCGTATCACGAGTTGTCGAAAGTCGGAACCAAACCGTTGTGAGAAATGGATCGAGCAGAACCCTTGAAAGAGAATGCAATACAATAGAACATAGTTACAAATATACACAATCATGTTGATTTATTCCTTTTGGTAAGCTTAATTTGTTTGGGAAACTTTGTTTGACTTGACATCCGTAATGGCAGAGCGTCGTGCCCGCGAGATATTCACACTTTGCATTATCAGTGTCGCTGTTGAGATTAGACGGTCTACCAAATCTGCCACGAGACATGTCTGTAGGCGTCCATTTTTATATTTGCATTTGCTGTCATAGTGTCATTTCATAAGTTTTTGTGTAAAGCCAGTATGTTGTCATTTTATTAGTTTGAAAAGGTTTGTTATGTCCCTGCGTGACGAGCCAATGTCTTCAGTAACTGTAGATACCACGACCCTTATTGTTATTCCGAAGGTAATAATTGTCTGAAAGCCGCAGGGAGAAAAAGAATTCCTGATGTGTACTTGATGTTTTGTAATTGATATAAGTTTGAAAGGCGATAGACTATCCACAGACAAAATGACTTCTGATGACCACTGTTGCGTTTTGCAAATACAGTTTAATAATGACATTGATATTTTCTGTTTTAGCTCAAACAAACAACGAGAAAAGAGGTGAGTTATCCTTGCATGCTAAATACGATTTAAAAACATAAGGATGTAGTGTGACAAGTACTCATTGTCCACCGTAACTTTGAGTGGAGATAATTAAACTGAGATAATTAGGTCTAGTTGGAGCGTTACTAGTATATATTTGTTTGTATGATCCATCATATACATGCATCTTTACACTTGTAACTGAGGCATGATAATTATACACAGTGATTAACTAAACGTGGGATGGTGTTTACACTGTGAAGCGGGAACGCGACATTTGCGGGATTTTATACTTCAATTGCGGGGAAAACATCCGACATTTGCTGGAAATTAATAATCCCTTAAACAAATAACTGCACCCTTTGCGTTAGCTAGATCTAATCTGTTGCCCCCTGTTCACCACGGGGAGGTGGTAGTAGGATTCGGAACAGAATTTGTATGTGAAAGTCATTTAAAAGTCATAAATAAAAGTGATACCTCAAAGGGTGACGGATTGAAATCGTCGGCCCATGGACGTCAGCTACTCCATTCTCGTGATGTCACCATTAGTTAATTTCTGAAACTGGCCAGCAGCAAACACTTCCTTTGCTTTGTCCGCCTTTTTGGCAATTGTTGGAAGATGCACACTCCTTAGCTTGATGTATGAGTTAGCTTGTAGTTTCCGGATGACGTCTAGAAAAATGAAAATAGTTGGATGTGCTGTGTAAAACTGACACGCAAATGTCGGACCAGGCTCCAGAAAAATGTCCCGCAAATGTCATGTGCCCTGTGAAGCATATGACATATGACGCCAGCTTCGGGCGTGAAAGAGCGAAAATCGTATATAATGTCTTTTTAGCATTTCAGCATCACATTATACTACATTACTTTGTTCTTTAACATCAAGTTTCAACCCCTGCATCTTTGGAGGAACTGCTAAGGCTGTTCATAAAAGGAACTTCCTTTTCGTCAAAACACTAACTGATTTGTACGAAGGCAGAGGACACTCTACCTTCTATAGAGCAATGGTAGAATGATGAGAATTTCAATGAATGTTTCGTATTAAACGACATCATTCAAGTCGGTATATGTTTCAGATATGAAAGACACAGACGGCACAAACGTTGGTTCTTGTGCAAGGAACGTATATATTCATTGGAAGGATGTTATGCTCGTGACAGTGTTTGTGGTGTTATTCTTCAAGCCCAGATGATGTCAATATTCTGGCACGGAAAACGCGAGGCTGCAGCAACAGAGACACGTGGATCGTTTTTCAAATGATGAACAGTCGAGTAATCACTGCCGCTAAGACCTCTTTTTGAAGAAGCAAAGTCTTAGCTAACAAAACACGGACCCGGATGAATGGAAACATGCATAATTCAGCACTGACAATGTTCATTTGATATGCGGAAGTAGAGGGACCATTTCAACGGAATGCAAGGAAGGGTGTTCAGACAGCAGAACTGGACAGGAGGAGTACGAGAGGGAGTTTACTTCACCGCTGTCAAACAATTGGAGATGTCTTAACAATTAAGATATCTAGAGCAGGAATTTGTCCTGTTCGAAAGTGCTCTGGGTTCTGTGTTCAGGGGAGTCTTCAAGAAATATTCAGCTGGATATTTATATGTACATATTTCCCATCAAAATACATTTTCAGCAAATTGATGTTATGTAGATGTATATGTTTATGTACATATTTGAACCTCTAGTCATTCTGAAACGTTGTAGTCGAACACGTGCTTAAAACCTGTTGGACCCTTTGTAATTTTCTCTTACAGGACATGCAACATTTCAGCTGACCAAAGACAGTACACTGTTCTAACAATCCTATCGTATGCCTAATGTTTGCCTTGTTTAAAACTGAACCTGTGTTTATATTTGAGGACGCCACACGTGAACTTTACGCTATTTCCTTGTAAGGTTCCCGTTTGTGACATACAATAACATATCCCCACTTTCCATATTTCCAATTTAATGTTGTAAAAGTATGAAAAGTATTAAGAATATGAAAGTATGTTAGATCTACACGACACGTTGCAATAAAGTATAAAGATATTGATTAGATTTGAATAATATTGTAAATATCGATTACTATATAAGGTGTCTTAAAATTTAATCTGTAGGAACACAGTGTGCTTAATGTGCGACCATACCGTACATTCTTGAAAGACTAATACTGTTCAGACCTGTTTTGAAGGTAAATGTTAAACTAGTATTACTCGGGTAGACAGAAACATAAGATCGTGAACTACAGGCACATGCACGGTATGCTTCAATGATATGAATTATAGGCGGGAAACAGCGGCCAACAATCGGCCAACAATCGGCCAACAGAAGAGTGACATTTCTTTTTTTGTTTTTTTTTCTATTTATTTTGATTCGGGTTACTGCTCGGTATTTTATGCGCAAAAAGGTCACTGTCCACCAAGTCCGAAGTCGCCTCCAAGCCCATGATATGAACAAGTACAGGGCAGTTTACTCAACCGTGCAAGGAAACACCATGCGCTACATTAATACTTAATTTGGCAGCACGACACAAAACCCTCACCATTTTATCAACTACTTACGTTATCATGTCCGGGAGCTGTGTACAACTTGATGAGACGGGGATGCAGGAAACTGGGGGGGGGGACGAATGGGGTGACACCGTTGTTACTCAGGATTCTGTACGGTCTGTAACGGGAGGGGGATCGTGGGTGACACCGGTGCTGAATAAAGAATGCGCAGAGTCGCTGATATCTGCAGGCTACCGTTATTGGTATGTCATGTTTCGGCAGCAAAGCAATCGGTTTATCACAGCGATGTACAGTTCATATACCAACTTAATTCCTCTAGATTTTACCATTTGAAGATTTCGCACTTCCCCCTTCCAGAAAAGATATATCATAGGCGTGTTTCATCTATAAACTCACATAAATGGTTGGTTATTCATAAACTAATTTATATTTTTTATCTTCGTATCAGACATGCACTTGACAGTGATCACATTACTATTAGTGGACTCTGAGTGTGATGTACGTTTTGCATTTATGTTCGTTTTTCCCGAGAATTTGTATTTTGATGCTTGGGAAAATGTATTCTACCTCCTTATACTGTGGATAGATTTGCAGCATGTAAATAAAATGTGGGTATACATATTTATGTTTCTTTTTTGAATGTCAGAAACAAAAACTCGAAGTCTCTGAAAATAGTATATATTAAAGCGCATGTATAAATGATGACGTCAACACTTTCTACTTTGCTGTCAGTGTTCAAGAGAAAACAAATGTTTTTGGAAAATATGAATAATCGTGCTTTTATAAATTAAAGTTTGGGGAAGTCGATTCTGTAAGGTATATCACGGAGGTCAAGTAGTATTTTTACGTCACTGAACACGCTGATGAATGTAAATACCCCAGAAGACATGTTTGACACTTAACTCGAGTCAGATATTAAGTGTGCCAGGCAAGTATATATATTGTTTAACGAATATGAACTTGCGATTCTATCTTTGCTTCATCTTCACTTTTAAAGCACGATTTTATATATGCATAAAAATAAACAAGACTTTAATTCTTTGTAACACATGCTTTCACCGATATGCATTTGCTGATAAAGTTTGTTTCTGGTTACCTTGTTTTACTTTGACTTCTGTATGATTAGTGTAAAAATTAGATCTGTCTGTATATATTTGACACTCACGTTTCTGTAGATGTTTCTTGCCAATATGTTTTCTTTTGAATTTATGAATAAAGAAAGCTATTTGTATTGTGTGTGGTGATTAACAGCATTAACATTTATGGTTATATCCATCATTCAATGGGAAACGCATAACCGATTGTTTTGTCCTGTAGTGAAGGCATATTAATTACATAAAGACGTGTCTACGTATCAAAGATGTCAACAACGTCTGGCGGTATCATGTCCGCAATCTGTGTAGAACGTAGACAGGACGGGAATATGAAGAGTCTTTCATGTCAACACATAAACATTTATTTCATGTTTTGTTGTTAACATGAGCAGTTCGACATGGCGATTTGCGCTGGATATATAAACTTCGATACTATTTGATTTCACCATGGCGAAGAATTCATAATTTTCCCCAGAAACAAAAGAAAGCTTACGCTCGTTCAGGAGAGAAAGGCAAAGAAGGCGCGGCACTTCTACTAAACTAGGCACCAATCGAATCACTCCTATTACAATAATGCCTTCCCCCTGAACGAGCCTCTGTATATGGCATTATCAACGAACGTTTTCCTACTTGATCTCTGTGAACATAGTTGATAATATACATTTTAATGTTTCATGTGCAAATTAGGTCTCTGGGACAGGCACGACTACACCTGCATAAGCTCACTTGAAACATTGCACAAGATGAATACTATAGTAAGGTCTGGCTACTGTTTGTTCATCTCTTTACGGTGTTTATACATGCTTGACGATAAGGCAGATTGGCTGTTTACATAATTTCTACTCAACAACTTACATCCAGATGGTCTGCTTGAAATGAAAACTTGTCAAATCAGTTTGAACTCTAATTTGTAGGTTCGTGTTCTTGATAAATGAATCTTTGAACAATTTCCCACCTGTAACACCTAAATATTATCATCAACGATTTGTGGTCAGTCTCGTGACAAGGTTTTCTATAACGACTGAACACTAGACACAAAAGTAAACCCTCAAAACCACACAGCCATACATCATGGTTCTGTCGTCTTCATGACCAATGGATACGGATACCTATCTCAAGTAACGGCTTACTGACTGTGGACCCAAGACACCATGCCGTGACAAAGGAGATGTACACGAAAACAGACCCTGGAAATATAAGTATTTCTTGCAACATAATTAAACTGCAGAACGTTGAGGCTGCTTTAATTTGTAATATTATTATGAAAGTTATTGCTAAAAATGCCTCGCTGCTTGCTCTCGTCAGATTTTTCATTCACTTGCGGTGAAGCAAAGACTTTACTGTATTTTGCGTACAGTAATATTCTCCCATTCGTCCCATCTGTACGTTTGATCTTATATATGCACCGTGTGCTATGTTTTACGTGCATCTTTAATTCAATTTCATTTTGATTAATACAGGTTTATATTTGTGAATACGTTTTGGAAATGCAATGTTGCTAAGCAAACACACGAACCTTAGTTGTAATGTAGCATCCATGGATGGACATGGACGTGTATATATATATACAATGATCCGGTGTAAGGTAATGTAAACCGTCAGTATTACACATAGAACAAACTATCCAAGTGTTCTCATCCGACAGAAGCGCCCTTACTATCAGTGTATATTATCCGGCAGGATCAACATTCTGACATTGCAGCTTGCATTAAAAGTAAGGCGATAGATGATTTGATGCAGGGAGTAAAGTGGCCAGATACGGCGAACACACTTTGATCCAATATAAGCACAGCGCAAATTTGTGACAATGCTATCACAAACAGAGCATGTCCGCGTCAGAGAAGTGAAGATGTAAGACATTTTTATTGACTTTTGAATGAAAGTATATTAAAATTACGGCGATAATCTGTTTTGATTTCAACAACAGCGCCTTGCTGACGAAGGAGGTCGCATTGGTTCAAGTGAACAGCATAACGAGACTTCGTTAGGGTCAAATCCGGAATTGTGTTATTGGACCAAGATACCATTGAAACACTGCCAGTTGCTGTCGATGTTATAGATTCTTGGAATAAGGCCACAGCATTAAAGTTTAATTGACCTTCAAGGAGTCAGCGTTTCAAACACTTTGACTCGCTCTGGTGACAGACTTCTGTTAATCACGCCCTGCTTGCCACATGCAGATGAGCGTTTGAATGGAATTCTGACACGAACTGATAGGGCAGAATCTAATTAAAGTCTATTGCTGTTCCAGTCGATGTTTTTAGTTTCAAACCGAGTTACAAATTGCACCTAATTTACATAAAAAAGACCACAAGCTGCAGAGCGTTTGGCCACAAATATGCACCTGTGAGGAATCAATGGAGATAAAATTGGGAAACGTCTTATTTTTACTCTCTTCATTATGCCTGGCTGCTCAAAGCAAACTTCCAAATGTGTTTCATAGCATTACCAGTTTTATGTCACTACTGTTACCCTTCGTGCTAGCGTCTCGAGGAAACCGCCGATTGAGATCTATATAGCAGGCGTACGGCGACATTTTAAAAGTTTCAAGATGAGTTCCAGTTAGTTCTCAGTTGTCAGTGTAAGACTGGACTTCATGATAAGGCAAAGTGCCCACATATCGTTCTTGTTGCAATTTGCGTCAAAACGCCATTGAGCGAGGTATATATTCATGTAGCACGACCCTGACGTTATTAAAGAAACGACAAAACATGCAGACATCACAAAGGGTATACAAATGTTTCTTGTCATATGTTTGGGGGATATGCAAATACAAAACCTACACCCCAGTAAAGTTGTCGACACATATTAGGCTACAGGACACTGAGCTACACAACTGCGCACCACTCACAAATCTTACAGGCTCACTACGGTTTAGCGCAGAGTTGACATGAAATGTCTTCGCGGGTGTTGGTCTCCAGACTCAAATGACGTAAACACAATGTTATTCTGCAGTCCAAGTCAAAGAGGCTCAGTCACATGGGAAATCAAACCGTTATGTTAAAGTAAGTGTTACTTTCTTCAGTCAGGGAAACACAGGAGAGTTATAACAGAGCGGCCACCCCACATGTTTTAGTCTAGTCTTGTTTAAAACTAGCAGTGACGTTAACGATTTAATCTATTTTGTACATTATATATAATCAGTCAGCGATTAGTAAAGCTTCGGTCAATTACCGACATTTTTATATCAACTTGTTTCTTAAATTTAATAACAGACCGCGCACAGCCAGGGTTGTGCACGACCTGGTAAATGAAGTGTCGAGCCCATTCAGATGTACGAAAACGTATTTACAGTCATCTGGAGAACACTTGTACACTTGAATCACTTATTTGAGCATACAGTAGAGTCATGCATACGCCACAGAATAACACCAGGTGTAATTAACATGAAATATTCATTGTTAGGTGTGTTGTTTTGACAGCAGCAAGAACATAAGAAACGTCACACCTTCGAATCACCAAATGTACAATAACTTGTGGTTTCTGCAGTAAATAACTTTTACAGCCACGACATCAAAGTCTCGGTTGTCTCGCCTGACTCATCCTATGTGTGATGTTCTTCAGTATAAACTCTAGGGACACGATTATGGTGCAGTAGTATATATACACCATCAGGTGATGCATAAAACATGACTCTTAATCCCCCAAATCTTTACGATTCTCGGGGGAGTCATATCCCTGGTGGCGAGACTCGTGTACTTGCAGGTAAAATTAGCTGATGATAGGTATGAAACCATCAACAATGGAGAAAGGAGACCTTTACTGTCCATATGTTCTCATTGTGGACATTGCATAACGAGCCGTCTATCAGTGTCCAGGAGAGTGTAAATATCAACATTTGAACATAAGCGAATATCTCCATATTAACTAATATATGTTATAGGTAAATGTAATTCTCTCAGTCGGTTACATAAACACTGCAGTTATGTGTATTTACAGAATAAGATGGAAGTAAGTTCACGGCAGTAGGTTACATGCATCACATCAACTGCGGCTTACAGTTTACGACAAATACAAGGTTACTGAAATTAAAGAGAGATGACACAAGATTCAGACTTACGTTCATAGGAATATTGACTTGGATGCTCCATGTGTCATTGGACTGGCATTGTTCCAAGCCCCAAATACCCTTATTCAGTTAATAATAGTTCAAAAGCATAATAACAGATTAGAAGCAGATGTTTTTTTCAGTTTCCTGTTGTGAGTGAGACACAGACACATGACGCTCACACCAACTGGGAATGTCCATTGTTATAATGACATCACACATATCTTAATAAGGTGTCCTCCCATTTGTTACACATGCCATTTGTTACACACCTTAAAACAACAAAGTTCACTGTCGAGTGCACCACTAATCCTTTTACTGTTACCTATCGTAAATAATAGACTTGTCTGTGCTATGAGAAATGTATAACTAATAATAACCAATAACAAATGATAAACAAGAAATACATTTTGAGCAAAAAATTATTAAATAAAATATCTTGTCTTCTTTCAAATCCAATATACATGTGCTTGTCATTGTATCAATTTCACTTTACACAAAATATTCATAATAAGACAATGGGTCACCAGAACTGTCTTAGTTCAGTAAGTAGCCAGCAGCATCAATATACTGTAACGCCGTCTTGTCACCATTCCTAAATTGTTCCAGGTGATTGCCAATCTCTCTATAAACTCGTGTATAGAACTGGACTACCAGATTCTCCCGATAGGGGAGAAACCTAATTACTTCTAACTGAGTGTATTACAAATGGAGTGTGTTACAAATAGCATGTGTAACAAATGGGAGGGAACCCTTAATAACGATGTTGTTATAATAGTATTACCAGCCAAGTTAACACGGGATTAAACATAATTACTCTGGAGTTGTCTAGCTCCTCTTCCAAATACTGCATGCACAATAAATATTGTCTTATAATTGTTGCAGCCTTAATTAGTGACGTCAATTTAATCACAAGGCCAAGGGTGTGGGTTTCATCCGTTTATTAAATAAGCA
>JAUELE010249760.1:0-10917 GCA_031471655.1 Diodora aspera | reverse complement strand
AATAATGAGTACTTATAATGCGCACATACCCATGTACTTGTACATGCTCAAGGCGCTACAAATTATTACCCCAGTCATTGTAGTATAGTACCAGAGTACTCTGCATTGTAGAAGCCAATATCCCCTCCTACAAGTTTTCTAAGGATAAAGTGCCAAATCAAACTCTTTAAATAGTTTTAAATGCATAAAGATAGCAGGCGCTGTTTTCACAGTGTATCGTGTTGGCCCCCAGAGCCCATAATTGAGAGATTTGTTAACTCTAGCAATGTTCGAGAAGACGAATACACGTATACATGTTCATTGCCATGTACGCTGTCTCCAACTAAATTGTCGGCATGTTCTTTCATGTAAACATTTCAAGAAGAGTAAGCCTTCAACTGACCAGTATTTGCGCCTCTGAACATGGGCATTCGTTATATGGAAGCAACGTGTCTCCATTGAAAACTTACAGAAGAATTCCGTCACTTATCATATCACTGGTATTATCCGACGTTTATGCACATTTTCATTACACACGATTATCGGCAAGAAATTACACGCAAACAGTTCTTGACGTCAAGCCTCTTCTGCTGCGCAAATAAGTTATATATTGCGAAGGACAAGATTTACATCCCAAACTTGGCACAGAAGCCAGAACGAAACAACACCATGACGCCATAGACACTGCGAGAGGGAAATACCATCTGCTGTGACAATTTGAAACCAAATAACCCGACTCTATCACGTAATAAGCACAACTCTTTCTTAAACTCTGGGTCCGTCTTGGTGATTGACAGGGGTAGCGTCAAGAAATTACGGACGTGGCAGCTGAGGTTCCTGACTAGGGGTCTGAAATCCTTTACAAATACATAAATGTTCAAATAACACAATAAAATATACACATTTTCTCAGAAATGTTCCCCGACCAAGTGCAAGTTTTTGCCCGACGGGGAAGGGGGGTTAAGGCTCACCGACAAGACCCCCCCCCCCCCTTGACCCTCCCTCCGCCGTCGCCAGCCTTAGTGATTGAGTGGCAATACAATTTTAAAAAGACAACGATCTCTTACCAGATACTGAAAATATGTCCTCAGATTTGTATGTCACAGGGTGGCAAGGAATACAGTGAACCGACTGACGACCTATGAACACCTGTTTACAGATTTATCATCATTAACCTGAACTAAAGCCACGTAAGTGAGTGTGAACGGCACTTTCTCCCTGATTAAACCATTGTTGCTAAATCCAGTGAGAGCAAGAAAAATACCACCACATTCTCAATCGGTGTAACAATATCGACCTTCGGCACTTAAGATTCCGCTCAATCTTACAATAAAGCGCCGATTTCAATGCCATTCGGATCCAACAACCATGAAACGACCACCACACATGCAAATAAAACATAACCCGTTGGTCTATCAATATTTTCCGTCAAATACAATGGTTCTGATTGAGTCCCCGAAATAGTATTGCTCTGTACAGAGATCTGGAGTGTGCCTGTGCGTTTGAGGGAACTCAGTCAGAAACCATTGTAAGTGCTTCGATTTAGGCGCAGTAGGGCGAAATGAAAACCCCGTCGATAAACACATTAACATTCATGTACAACATCAGGGGTGGGATCAGCAATTTGTTTTTTGTTTGTTTTTTTTTTGGGGGGGGGGGGAGCTCAGTCACCTAGTTATGTTCACGCCGGAGCTAGGCGCGAAGCCTTTAACGAGTCTGAAGGTCACCCTGAAACATTTCTTTCAAACAAAGACTCGATCTGAATCTGTGAAAGGGAGGGCTCAAGCTGTCGACCTCGGCAAGGGGAGGAAAGACTCCACCCCCACCCCCACCATCCACCCCCACCATCCACCCCCACCTCAGTGGATGCGCCACTGAACATTTAACCAACGTCAGTAACAGTTTTGGCGAGTGAGTGATTTACTAAATAACTGATAGCACGCAACACTATTGCAAATAGTACCACCAGTTCATTAGAAACAAGTGGTGAGCCAGGTATCTAATCATCCATGAGAAGTCTTCCAATGTCAGGTTTACATTCGCCGAAGATTCTTTGTTACAATAAGAGCGAATTGAACGTATTTTAGGTTTATGACCGATTATCCAGACGCAACTTTGTTTATGTCCCTTTAATATGTCCTCTATAATAGTTTATGTATTGTTTGTATCTTGTTTTCTGAGTCAGGTATGGCGTGGACGTGAATCGACAGATTCCAAACCCAGCAATTAAACGCGCAGCTTTCCAACTAATATATTGACTTAATAATATAAATGATATCGAACACATTGCCACAAAATCGGAATTCAGTAAATGCCAGAATGAATTGTTTACACTGTCCGGGTCACGTGTAATATATCAGCGAGTACGGGGATAGCGCTAAGCTCTTAATGTCGACACAATCTAAACAAAGTCATTCATCAATCTTTGACCACTTACATTTTAGGTTGGGGACTTAGAGATCTCCACCAATGGTCGACCTTGTCTATACAGCATAAACGTCGTTGGTTTTTACTGGTTAGACCACTTAAAGAAAATAACTTGTTTCTCATCATCCGCCCGCCCGAAAGTCTCTTCCGCCTCTCAGATTTTTTTATATTTGTAATTGCTGTTAACAACGAGATTATACGAGTTTTTCCCAATCCGTGTGTTATATATAGGCAAAGATAACATTTTGCATGATGACTAAATTTACAACATAAATATTTATTGCTTAATTATTTCAGTTCAAAAACAAACACCATGATTTTCAAATTTACAATATTTGCACCAAACGAACATTACAGATCAGTATAGGATAAACAATTATTCAGCGTCTGTGGGGCAGATTAAAGATACATTAAATCTTATATAGATATGGGTGAAATATCTTCTCTTTTTTTAAACACATACAACCCTATATCACTAGATATCGCTATACTGAATGTTTACCTTACACTGTATCTATCCGTATAAAAAAAATCTATCATTTCAAATAATCGTTTCGAACACCTCGAGGCAAATGTAGACAATTTAAGGCACAACATCCTAAGATGGCTAAGACATTTTGTATGATACATTCAAGTTTGGCATGTGGACTGGATCATTTTCACGGTTTCCATAAATAGAAATTTCACTATTTCAATTTTTGTATGGTATAGTTATTGAATATAAAATCCAAATTTACAGTAATATGTCATTATGAAATAAATGTGTAATTTTAACATTTGAAAAGTTAAATTCGAGAATGCATGCATCTTTAAAATCTTTTACATACGAGAGCAAGCAAAACAGATATTGTCACTAGTATTCCAGTTCATACATGCACGAGGCTATTCCACACAAAACTGGTTGAAGTATGTCCCTAGGATCAGTACTAGTTGATGCCTGGAGACAAGTCTACTTATTATCATACTTGTCTTTGTGTCGTGAGGGTGCCTACATAACAAGGTTAATTTTGTGCCATGGAAAAACAACGCACCACGAATGACGTTTCAAAACTATTTTTCGCGCTTATCAGTGTCAACAGTCAATCACTCACATTGGAGCCGTACTGAAAGTCTGAAACCATATAGATCACCCATGAAAATGTTCACAGCATTTGTCGATGATTCATTACTATTCACGTCATCCCTTCGGATTTTAGTAAATTGAAAACTGCATTGGCAAGACAAAAAGCAAGGAAGATTGCACCGAGGGACTTTGTTCCCTCAATACAATGCATCATGCTGCCCTATCGAGATCTTGAGCCCTGCCACATGGATCCTGCCTCATCACACTTCTGTTTATTCCCACAACTCAACGAGTATTTGCAGGAACATGATCTGTGTTCCTCAATGAAAACTTCAGTTCTGTAATGACGTAAATCAAAGACTGCATGATTCTACAGAGGCGGGTTAGAGAGATGGAAACGCCGCTTTCAGAAGTGTGTAGACCTTGATGTAGGATTACTGAATAGTTTTTGACTTACCCTCGTATATAATAACGATACGATTGTATTATTAATTCCTCAAAGACATTCTGAGCACACAGCGTGACACCAGTGTACTGAAGAAAATCACGTCAAAAAATAAATGTCCTTCCTTTGAATAGGAGTATTAGGTTGTAATCTCGTATATCAGAGATTAATACGTCCCGTGTCAACAGGCCACTTGCTTTACGACATACTGTGCCGTGATTTTGAATTGTGTCGTGCAATCAGGAAACCATGTTCAGTCAAGTGTGACGTAACAGAGGTGAACAGTACACGCGACTCACACGTGTTCAAACAAACTGCTGAAGGTATATTTAATTGGATGTCGGCATACATACGAATACTTCAACACTGACGGCTATGAGCTGTAGTAGGGGAATACTTCAACACTGACGGCTATGAGCTGTAGTAGGGGAAGCTTGGCTGTCCTGATTCTCTATTGCCCTATTTAGCTAAAGAAACAATCCAACCGTGTTAAAACGCTTGACGAATACATTGTTGAAAGTCTTTACATGTTTATGTAAATCATCAGTCGATTTTTAACCCAACAAAAAATTGACATTAACCTCATGGGCACCTTTGAACTGGAAGGAGGAGAGGGGGGGGCAAAACTCTTCTTGTCCGAAAAGGTACCTCCCAGAAAACTGAAAAGCAAAACAAAATAAAAAACACAAGACTCCCACAAACTGTTTACGCTGACCAATTTCCCTAGAATTCTGATCGTTTGTGCCCGAGTCTTGCTAGGGTGGGGGACATCTGCACATCTGTCAAACCAGCAATAACACGGAAATAGCGCTTGTAATGTAAGAACTTTTAGCTTTTATTCATAACTTGCATGACATCATCAACAGACGTCGATGAAGAGACCTTTGGTTCAAATGGACTGGATTCATTAAGCAGGTTCCAACTAAATCCTACATAATGACAACGCCAATAGCTAGAACCTGACTGTCAACAGACTAATGTGGCAAATGAATCTGAGTAATAAGTGCGGTCTAATCCCCTGTGGAGTGAATGATGTGCTATGTTATGATGCATAGATATTCCATACTGGTTGATTCAGAGCTCAATACAAATCATTTCAAGCCATCCATCAAATTGGGAGGAATAATCCCAGCTTAAATGACAAAACTGTCGACAGTAATCCGGTCTTTATACGCAGTGAATGATTTTCATTTTAACCCTTGTGTTGGGCTATATGAGATGATTGATTATTGACCTTACTTTCAACACCAAAACAATGTTGGTACTGACTCTCAAGGCCAGAATGTCATCGATATTCCCTTCACGCCCAGTTGCTTATTTTGACAACGTTTGGGGTAAAACTTCATCTGCGTGGTGCATCTGATGTAAATTATTATTTTGGTGTAAGTGATTATTGAAGATCATGAAGAGGTTTGTGTGACCGATCAGTACCTATACCTATGATATACATGTCCACATCAATTGGTGTACTCTGGGATTGTCTCGATATTCAGTACAAAACAGCCTCCCACTGCCACCCAGCCCCCTCCAAACCTCCACCCAACCCCCTCCAAACCCCCACCAAGTTATATTGAAAACATGAAAACTTAACGTTTACGGTATGTTGGGCTGATGACGTTTAAAAACCAACAAATAAGGAAAAAATATAAAATCAGACAGTGACTCGGACTGATAGGTAATGATGCCTACACTAAGCCAGGACTTGGTTCAAAATGTCTTCTAAAGAACATCATGTCGTACGATATGATTAGGTACGAGGCGGTCATGATGCGAAGTGACCCGATC
Organism: Diodora aspera; assembly: GCA_031471655.1. Taxonomy (NCBI): domain Eukaryota; kingdom Metazoa; phylum Mollusca; class Gastropoda; order Lepetellida; family Fissurellidae; genus Diodora; species Diodora aspera. The sequence continues at coordinate 5,218 of JAUELE010249760.1, read as the reverse complement.
CCAGCATTCACATCAACCAAACACTTAGACAATGAAAGCTCTTTCATCAAGGTCTACAAGGTAGAATTTGCTCAGTGTGTAAGAGAAATGAGTGCAAATAATTCCCGCAAAACAAGGATACATAACACTGGGGGTGATATCAAGTTCAGCAGCACTTGCCTCGCGACAACTAACAATATTCTTGGTTCCCAGCAAGGACACAATGTATAGGATTAACCTCTGTCAAAAACACACTGAACAATTGAGACAGTTCACCAATTTGTCTTACGGAATGTCATCGTTGTCTAATGACTGTGAAGCGACTCTGAGTCGCAGGACAATGTTAGCTGTCTGTCCTAGGACTGATTCACTGTATTGTACGTCGCTGAGTCACAGGGCAATGTTAGCTGTCTGTCCTTTGACTGTTTCACTGTATTGGACGTCGGTGAGTCACAGGGCAATGTTAGCTGTGTGTACTAGGACTGTTTCACTGTATTGGACGTGGCTGAGTCACAGGGCAATGCTAGCTGTGTGTACTAGGACTGTTTCACTGTATTGGACGTGGTTCAGTCACATGGCAATGTCAGCCGCGTGTGCTAGGACTGTTTCAGTCGCTGAGTTGTGTTGTTTGGTTTACTCAAGTTTAGCTCTCATTTACTACCCATTCGGCAATCTGACTACAGGTATGAAACCTTCGATACGAGTACTTTGCTCACATTGCTTAAAGAGAAAACAGGAAAGGTTAACTTAGCTATAGGCCTTCAGTAATAAAGGTCTGGAGAATTTTGACAGGTATTTGTCATTCCTACATTTATGTTTGTTGGGACGACGGGGTAGCTCAGTCGGTTGAGCGGCGGCCTTCCGACCTTATAATCGTGGGTTCAATTCCCGCCGTAGGGGCTTCGTTTCTCTGCTTCATTTTCTCTGAAGGAGTCAGTATTTCTACATACGGTGATCATATGGTGCACTGCCACATTTGCTACTTCAGTACCAGCTGTAGCTCGCAAGTTTCACCGCATCAAAATCATCCAACTTCTCACTGGTAATGCGGGCTTTGTTCTTGCACTCAACTGAGGAACGTGGGCGTATGGCTGAAAAATTGCAGAGTCCCACTACAAATCCAACAAACCAAACATTTGTATTTGTAATATTAGTCATATTCTGAGAAGATGTGTTCATCATCAAGGGTATCCTGAATAAAAGTTTGAGTTGTATACCTACATTCTGACTGGTGTCTTTCTTACTGATGGTAATGGGACAGTGTTAACTGTTTCATCCATGATATACTGGTCATTTAACAAAGTAAGGAATATCCGAATTTCAACAGTCAAACTTACCAATGAATCAGTTGAAAGTTGGTGATTCAAAGCGACAGAAAGATACCACGTACAGTGTTGAAATGTGCCACAGTTTATAGCCTCATTGAAAGAAGGTAAAAAAATATATGACTATAACGAGCTTGAAAAATGCATGTAAAACATCTCTGGTTTCACGATAACAACACTAAATACAATTATATATGTGCTGTACTGGTGTGAATCTCATTTGTCACCAAACAGCAGTGATATGTAATCGGTCGAAAAACAGTTAATTTATGCATTATATCTCCTCAGTGTTTAATATCAAGCACAATTAATTTCTATGTAGATCATGTTGTTCCTTAGAAGTGTCGTCACGATAAATTAGGGAGGCGATGGGGTAATAGTGTTTGTTGTTTATTGTCATGTGGTGTCACGAGGACACCAGTAGCCTGGTGTAGGTTTCCAACAATCTGATTGGCTGTTTGAGTGCGATTTCTCAGAGCCTGGGTACGAAACAACCTATCCTGAGCTCTTGTTGTTAACCGTCGACGCCCTAAACGGCGTTGATCATCAACATTATGGGTTTGGTGATATTTGCTCCATAATCTGATTAATCAGAGACTGGGAAATATTGAAGAAATTGGCAACCTAGGACTGACGGCTGCCAGTGTCAAGCATACCAATTGCTTGTAGATGTTCAGCACGTTGGAGACGTCGCATTGCGAAAAAACAATCAAAGGGTGTCTCAGATAAACAAAATCAACAAAGGATTACAGTCAGAAGCTATCAGAATGAAAGAAATCTCGATCACAAGGGAGTAGTGTCAAATTCGAATATGCACCCCGGCCATGTGTTCGGAATTTCTACGTGCTGCGCGTGCGCACCCTTGGCTGCGTTTTGGTGCTCTGTTGTAGAGCAAATCATGTTATTTTCATTGCAATCGGTGATTGTATCCAAAACAAAATTATTATTTTGTTATTTACCTTGAAATTCCAATATCCCTTACTTTTCTAAGAGTGTATTTTTGACTGCAAGAGGTGTACAGTCAAATTGTTTACAGGCAGACGGATGCAAGAGTTTTCACTTATACTAACAACTCAAGTGGTATTAACCGGTACAAGTTGAAAATGACTGGCAGAACTGATGTGAGGCTTGCGTGTTTCTCTCCATTCACAATAATTTATAATAAATTGATAATGTCTGCAGCTACTTTCAAATGTTTTAAAAGGTTCTCTGGATATTTTCAATTCAACTGAGAAGTGAAGTAGCATTATGTTTTTCTGGAGAAGGTAATGATTGACTTGAATTTCAAAATATATTACATTCCGGGGCATCATCCTTAATATTTTCAGGATCTTGTAAGGAGGGCCGATGAGTCTTATAACCATGTGTTTGACTGGATCCTAATTAGGGTTCTGTGGAACAAGACAACTATCTATAAAACAAATTTGAGAAATACAATATCCGACATTCACAGAAACGCTTAGCTTGCTCATTACAGAAGTGGTTTGTTTACTGAAACACATTTATTCTATATGAACATAAACAGGTCCGCCACTCATTCAAAATATTGTAGCTATATCGATGAAACAATATAAATCTGATTGGTGGTTCCCATTTCATTTGTCATCTTTGTGTAGGTGAATTCAAACTTGAACAGCGTGACTTATATTAGTAAGGGGAAACAAGTTTCTGTGCATCCATACACGATGGTTTAATAGATTAAATTTTATCTTTATGTTTAAACTAAATTATATTTATTGGTGATGAACGCGTGTGTTGCACAAACTGGATGCGTTTTTCACAACAAACAATGGAATAATTAGATGTGCATCAACAATTTCTACACCTGGGGTTGAAAAGTCACTTAACAAAGTCAATAACTGATGTTGTGCATCCAATCATTCTTGACATCAAATTACTGGGTAACAATGATATCACTGATGCCTGTGGAGATTCCCAGAGATATTCCCAATTTCTGTAGCTGAGAATTCCTAGACTTGCTAAATGTCTAGACTTGGGAAGGCTCCATTTTCTTAGTCTGTCTCCCAGACCCTCGAACATACAAACTTGAGATGAGAACTTCCAGGTCAGAGAAGATTTGCGTACATCAGAAGAAAATGTTTACATCCAAAAAGATTTTGCGAAGAACCCACTACAAATGAGGGCTAATTCAAATACAAACAGGACCCGAAGTTTACCTGTTTCCAGAAACGTTTCGAAGTAACCATGAACCCTTGTTCCGAAGTGTACGAGGTACAATGAACACCACCCAGTACTGTAAAGATATGGACGTATAGAATGAAACTGACTCTTGTTCAGAAGTGTATGAAGTACATCATTATTTACACTAACTAGTACTAGTGGAGTAAGATATGGACGTATAGAGTGAAACTGACTCTTGTTCAGAAGTGTATGAAGTACATCATTGTTTACACTAACTAGTACTAGTGGAGTAAGATATGGACGGGTAGAGTGAAACTGACTCTTGTTCAGAAGTGCATGAAGTACATCATTGTTTACACTAACTAGTACTAGTGGAGTAAGATTCAGACGGGTAGAATGAAACTGACTCTTGTTCAGAAGTGTATGGGTACATAATTTGAACACTAACGTGTACTAGTGAGTGTAAGATATATACGGATAGAGTGAACCCGACACTTATTCAAATGTGTATGGGGTAGAATGAACACTAGCCAGTACTAGTGAGTGCAAGACAGAAACGGAAATAGAGTAAAACTGGCTCTTATTCAGACATGTATATGGGGTTCATAATTTGGACACAAGCCAGTAGACGGAGAGAGTTTGTTAAGAAGTGTATGAGGTACAATGAACACTAGTTAGCAGGTTGATCTTAAGAGTATGGTGACCACATTCATATAGTATACATTAGGGATATAATTACGACAATGAAAGTAGGTACCCGTAGATTAATTGTAGAAATTATTGATATACATGAAAAAAGGACATTAGGCACTGCGAAACTCAACTCTATGGTTACTGTTACTGTTAGATTGCCTTGCCTTGCGAAACTGTTTGACTGACGCAATGAAAGTGCCTTGAAAGCGTATATCTCTGCAGGGGACGAGAGAGCCCTATCTACCTCCTCCCCCATGGGATTGCAGGATCACGTGAGCGAAACATGACCGTAATGCAAGAGTAGTAGAAGAAGAATAACATATGTTATTAAAGTGTCACACACTCAAACAAGTGTTCGACCATTTGGACATATGAGACACTAAAAATCAGTTAACCGTTTGACGACGGTATTTCCCACTACAAATTATTCAGCATCATGCACGGGCAGTGTTATGTACGGGCTGGGGGTCATACCCAAGGTGTACGTGGTAAAGATATCTATCAGGTCATTTCCGGATTATCCTACAGCTATGTACATCAATCAGTGCAAAGTAAGCTGGTCATTGGTCCCACATGCAAAACATCTAGGTCAGCTAGGTCAAGGGGTATACAAGGATGTTGCAATAAAAATAAGTATTAAAATACACGCATATAATATGTGTTAAAGATAGTTTTAGCTGATGGGATGCCTTGTGTTTAATACGTTGTTGATCGCGCGACAATAATTCTATTGAGAACTCGTGTCCCGCGAGTGTTATGGCTACAGCGGGGAATAGCAAGCACGTAGTATAGTATATATCAACTATTGAGTCAGACCAATGTAAACTACAGTCTATATATCACCTATCTGATCAGACCAGTGTAAACTACAGTGTACATATATCAACTATCTGGCCAGATCGAGTGTAAATTACAGTGTATATATCAACTATTGAGTCAGACCAATGTAAACTACAGTCTATATATCAACTATCTGATCAGACCAGTGTAAACTACAGTGTATATATATCAACTATTGAGTCAGACCAATGTAAACTACAGTCTATATATCACCTATCTGATCAGACCAGTGTAAACTA
>JAUELE010249749.1:0-10918 GCA_031471655.1 Diodora aspera | reverse complement strand
CTCTCGATCAAGTGATTTTATTACATTTTGTGAAGCGAACAATTTAATAATAAAAAAAGAATAGTATTAGTAGTAGTAGTAGTAGTAGTAGTAGTAGCAGTAGTAGTAGTAGTAGTGGTAGTAGTACGCTGAACTGCCAAAACTGATTTCAGTTATCGGAACAGACAATAGTCATTTGGAGCATGATGTTGTCCAGTCATGGTAGTCTTGTGAGGAAGGTGATCAATGTGAAGAACACCATTTGCATCCAAGGAAACAGTTGCCAGGGATCCTGCCATCTGCGGACTGAGTCGGAAACCTCTTGGGGGCAGATGATGATGGGTGCTTCCATTGCATTGATTCGATTTTGGTCTCAAGGTCCAAGTGCTTGTCTCATCACCTGTGACTAAACCTTAGCTTCGTCCGAGTTGTAAAGGTCCAGAGCTTCCCGACTGTACTCAACCCGTTGATGATAGTCTTGCGAAGTCAGATTTCTGGATATCCACACCTTAGACATAACTCAATGTTCATAAATTACATTTTCAAAATTACCAACAGAAATTTTAAACTCAAAGACAAGTTAATCACCTTAACCCGTCTGTCGATTACAATTCACTTGTAAATCATTTCCGGTTGTCACATCTGACAGTGGGTAATGTTCAGCGGTTATTTATTTTCTTAGGAGCATAGGCTGTTCGTATAGAACAGTGGTTGTCAATCTGCGACCGGAGGGCCAGATCCCGCCCTCGAAGGTATTCTGACGGACCCGCGAGCAAAATATAACCAGACGTATTTAAATGGATAATTCCCAAATTACAAGTTTTAAAGGCATTTACGTGTATATGGCCCGGTGTCCACTCACTGATACACGATGCGGCCCGCAGAGACCAAACGGTTGCCGACCACTGGTATAGAAGTACATTCACGAATTACTGCTGTTTAGTGAGTGCGTGATTTGGAGTTTTACGTGGTTTTCGGCAATCTTTCAGCTACATCACCACTGTCTCATCAACATCACATCAGTTTTGGGGTTCCTGTCTCTCCGGGCTGTAAGAGAGGTGCCCGGGCCGGACTCGAACCACAACCGCCAAGGCTGGCGGACTGCTGGGCCGACGCGCTAACCACTGCACCATCCAGTTCCCCTTGTTGTTTAGTGACTTTCTTTAGTTGTTATTTGTCGTCAATGGCATCAAGAGGAAGAAACTGGGACGAAATAGAAACACCACTGGTGGGACATTCCTCGTTGTTCTAGAAAAAAGGTCTTCTTTTTATTGAGCTGAATCTGTTTCACTTATTTCTAGAAAATAAGAGTGGGTCTTAAATGCAAACCAATATAAATCTGATTAGGCAACTGGCGGAGTCTGATATTACGAATACGTTTTGATGATGACGTTGATAAAATCACGTACATGATTCGACACTGCGTCTAAGACTCATACACTAATCGTCAGTACTAAATGTGAGACCGCTGAGTTCATGTACCTCCTGCTGAATGGTTGTCACGGCTTTATATGTTAGGTCTTGTACAGCGCTAAACCCAGGCTTGTATAGCTTGTTCAAAGCGCTCGCCATTATTACCCTGGTGTAATCCAAGCAGCCTCTAGGCTCTAGAAGGTTAACGACACTCGTGATGGAGGACCAGTACCCAGTTTCAGATGGGTGGACTGTGACAATTTACGAGTAAAGCCACTTGCCTAAGGTGACACCACAGAGAGTGCGAGGCAGAGAGTTCGAACCCTTGAAGACCTGGAACCTTTCAAACGCCAGCGGATCACCAATCCAACTACTCTCCCGGCTTGACGTTGCTTTACTTCGCAAGCTCGTGACCTCCGTGCCTTGCCTGCTCACCTCCTAATATGACCGTGAAACACTCAAGGATATTTAACCAAAAGTTATCAATACTATGAAAAGCGCAAGAACATACGCTAACTGCATGAAATATAAAAACTACTAAATATTCAAATGTATTGTCAGAACATCTTCATTCAGTCTCAATCGTGTATGCATTGCTTAAAACAGGTAAATGCAATGACAATATCTAATTTGAAGATTCCGTTTGTTATTTCAATCTTGAAAAGATCACCATAAGCATCAATATACTTTTGATGTTATTCATAATATTCAAAACTATCCCTTATTCCTTGCTCCTATGCAAGAACTATCAAACTGTGGTCGAATAAATTACCATTTCAATGACCACAAAAATGTACATTTCAGACCCCTAGGGACAAAGACTGCGCCCAGAAGTTTCTCTTGTTATTCTGCCCTGCCATTCAAAGGTTCAGATCCTTATGTCAACAGTCAGCCCTGTGAACTGCAGCAGCGACCAGGGCAGGGGACGAGTTAAGCATGTTCAGAGTTGGAAAAGTAACATAAAGATTGCTTGAACATCACTTCGGTTGGTGTATCCCTCTGGGTATTGATAAATCCTTATGATGGATTTAAAATGGAGCGGTTAGATTTGACAGTATAAACATTGCTCGTTGAAAGATCATGTCACTGAAAAGGATCGAGACTTGAGAGTCGTTCTGTGCAAACTATACGAACAAGAACAGTACCTCGGAGTCCATGCAGCACTTCAGAACCAGAGGAAAACAGCTTGACGACAAGACGTGTGTCTGAGGAAGACTCTTCTGTACATTTAAAAACCGTTTCCATCTGTTTTGAATCCAAGCGCATTATGTGACCAGTTACCAAGTAACTAAAATTATTTTTTATTTTCGCTGCTATCCCCCGTTACGGTTAGTATGCAACCAGGAACGAGAGAGCAGCCATTTAAATGTGAGATTTACAATCAGGTTCTTTTAACTACATACATGTAAATACCTAAAACATATTGCATATGAAAATAGCAAAGAGTTGCATTCATCATATACTCCGGACTTAATGCTCTTCATGACACCCGTGAAAGTGATTGTTTATGACAACAGATAGCTCTCTCCTATCCGGCCAACAATAGGTCATGCCCAGGGGTGGCGCGAGGAATTCCCCGATAAGGGGGCTGAGGTCCCGATAAGGGGTCTGAAATATTCGAAAAATATACATTTCAAATAACACAATAAACTACACACATTTTCTCCGAATTTCTCCTCGAAGAATCGCTTTATTTTTTCCCGACAGGGGGGCTAAGGCTCCCCGAAAAGTGAAGCGAACCCCTGTGAACCAGCTGCAACTGCCAGCCTTGGCGGTTGTGGTTTGAGTCCTGTCCGGGCATCTCTTTTTCAGCTTGGGGAGACAGGGGGCCTGGCCGATGTTGGTGACACTCTGGTGATGTGGCTGAAAGATTGCCGAAAACCACGTAAAACACCAAATCACTCACTCACTCACTCACTCCGCGCGCTGAAACAACGCTCTCTTGAATAAATATCTCTGAAAATAGCCAACAAGAGTTCGCTTTTGTTCACGAAAAGTCTTGGTACATTTTGATGGGCTGCTGTATGTACACAGACTTACTTGGATGTAGTCGTACATGTAGGTGTTCCCAAGGGTCATGAAAAACGTGTGCCAGTTGGAGAATTACCTTCGTGATCTGATTGTTACAATGATTTAATGCAATGCACCTGTTAAAATGGTTAACAATGTATACTAACTGCACGGAAAACATATTTTCTTCCAGGCGTTTGTTTAACTCAGCAGAAGTGCGCTCTGAGCCGCTGTAAAATCACACGTTGCTGATATGTAACTGACACTTGTTGTTACACGAGCAGCTGTAACCTAATTGGAAAGAGGTGTAAAGAGTTTCTCCAGCAGTCATTTAAATTAGATCTACGCCATGATCTGGATAGATGTGTTTTAGAATTTGTCCGGAGCTTGGTAATGAATACCGTCAGAAATACATTCCATGCCACTAACCTGTTTCTCAACAGTTTAAGAGAAGCAAATTCGATCGATCATGAGTGTATTTGAGGCAGCGAGTGTGTAGGATGATGTATAACCCACCACAATGTGTGTTTTGTTACACACTATCGGAAATATGTTTCAACATTAATATATACGTGAAATCATTATATCCTCATTTACATAAATGAAAGCACTCAAAAACGTAAGTGGCCAATATCGGTGTTGGCCACCACAACTCCACACAATTTTCGAATATTTTCTTTCATTTAGAAACGTTGGTTTGTCACCACACTACGAAAGGCGATGACAATCATTTAGTAATGAAATAGTAATTTTCCATCCAATGAAATATCGCCACCTCATTCTTCTATATATTCAAATCGACTTCCGGTTTCATCTTGTCAAGTGGGCCCTCAATGTATAGAAACTTGCTTAAAGTTGGATACGTGCTCCCGAACGCTAAAATAGGTCTGGTGCTATCTGTGTGAAATACATGTAGATAACATAAACTGTAAATCATACATTGTAAAAGCGTTTGCCTAATTAAATAACGCCGTATTCCATTAGTCCTGGCAGATGTTAATGGACATATTTTTTACTTCCAAATAGTCGGCATCATTCCGAACCTTTTTCTGAGGGTTTCCCGAAGAATGTTTACGTCGATTTCCAATTTGAGCCGAATGCATTTATTTGCAAGTGGAGCGTTCCCGAAGACTTACGAATATATTTAAGATTCTGTTGAAAAGTTCGGAATGCATTTTTTTCTATTTAATGGCATGGCGGTCATAAAGTAAATGAGTATATTCAAGAGACTGCAAAAACGGCAAACATTCTATATATTGTGTGTATTATTCGTAGTGTGCACGTGATTATATATATATTTATCGCTCCATGAGTTGTCTTTTGAAAAGAAACCACTACTCTTGACCACGTATCCAACTTTACATGACGCGTAAAGGATGAAATAATCACATCTTTCACAGGTTAGCCTCCAAAAGAATTGTGAACAAAGTAGAATGTTGTATTACTAAAGTTTACTGTCACAACCAAACACTTCCGGCATCAGAAGTGTCCCACCTTGGCGAGTCTATGTTTTATTCCGAACGTCAAGGTAGTCGGAGTCAACTACGTACGTTCGGGGATGCCGGAGCCGATTTTAGCAGTATTTTGTTTAAATGATACTCCTCTAATCACGCCTCATCTCATGAGCCTTACAACAAAAGGACAAAAAAGTGGCACACACAGATATTACCTGCCAACTAAGCAGATGAACTGACAATTTTCCAATTGTTACACTATTTAAAAAAACGGTTATCTGTCTAGATGTGAAATTGATCTGTCATGCCAACAGAATTTTAATCGCTTTTAAATTAAGCAGGTGCCTTTGGTAAAGATTACTAAAGGATTTCAGCGGCTTCCTCTGTGTTGTAAAGTGACAGAGTGTTACATGAAGTAGATTTATTATTGATGAAACAGGTTATAAGAAGGCATGAGAACAAGAGATTGTCAAGCTTAAAGTTTAAACGTGCACAAAATCCGTGGTACTCTAAATGTTTAACAACATGGAAACATCTAACATTATATTTTATAAGATTTAGCAAATGATATGAAACCTTTTTAGGGACGATTGATTTTCTAATTGGAATTTGTAACTGTATGGATGATCGTACAAAGAAACTGATCATGGCCAGGATTATCACAGTTTGTTGACGATCAGAACCCCACTTCTCTTTCATTGCTGATCATGTAGATGTGTAGCCAGGAAAATAGTCTGGAGATAAACCTAGTACACGACTACACCAGGTGCGTCACTAAGGTTTTAGCCATGCGGTATCTCATGGTGTCACCCCATCTAACTCCGCTTCCCATACACCTCCTTCTGTACCCGACAGAATCCGAGCTAATTGTTTGTACCAAATTGCAAGTCGTTATTCCACTATATATCACTGAATGCAAAGACAATACCAAATCAGCGACACAAAACGCAGAAATTAAACTTCCACCTTTAAACTACAATATTTTACAGACAGTCATTTTATTGTCATCCGCGCTGATGACGTCACTCGGTGCGGTCCGCACCCCCTCTTGACGCCAGGAAAACAGTCACAGAAAACAGTCACAAAAAACAGTCACAGAAAATAGTCACAGAAAACAGTCACAGAAAACAGTCATAGCAAAAAGTCACAGGAAAATAGTCACAGGAGAATGAACACTGGTTTCCAATAAAAACAATCAACAGTACAGCATTGAACTCACACTAACCAACTTTAATGGACATACTTACTCGCATTGACTTCGTTGTCATTTCGCAAACTGACCGATACATTATTTTGTCTGGATGTATGGCATGTGCTTTTATCTTGTCAAATGATGTTTTATGTATAAAAAGTGCCAAAACCTGCCATAATATTTTAAAGACAAGAAAATATGTTTTATATGGATGGTTAGATATAAAATGTTATTCTTATATCTTATAATATGTATATAGGATGTTTTTTAATTTTTAATTTTACGAATTATGTTTTTCTCGTAACTCCATACAGATTGACCCATGTTTATATATTGTATATATTTGGATGAGACCTTAATAAAATATATGTATGTTTCTCTGTCTGTCTATCTGTGTTGTCAGTTGACACACAATTTAAAATTTGTAATTGTTTGTTTACTGTATTTAAATAAAATGTGACTTTTTGTCCTGTGACTTTTTCTAGCCAAATTGTGACTTTTTCCTACAGGTGATTGTTCCAGTGACTTTTTCCTGTCATTGTTCCAGTGACTTTTTCCTGTGCTTATTCCAGTGACTTTTTCCTGTGATTGTTCCATTGATTTTTTCCTGTGATTGTTCCATTGACTTTTTCCTATGGTTATTCCAGTGACTTTTTCCTGTGATTGTTCCAGTGACTTTTTCCTGTGATTGTTCCATTGACTTTTTCCTGTGATTGTTCCAGTGACTTTTTCCTGTGATTGTTCCAGTGACTTTTTCCTTTGATTGTTCCAGTGAATTTTTCCTGTGATTGTTCCAGTGATTTTTTCCTGTGGTTGTTCCGGTGACTCCTTCCCGTTCGCCCTTTAATCTGGGGCTCAGAGAAATATGTTGACAGATCTCATGTTTGGGTCAGAGTAAATGTATTAAAGATGAAGTCACTGCAGCTAGCAGGCTCTCGTACATCTGACGTTTGTCATCAGACCCTAACGTTGTTTGCCCGTCCTTTCATAACCCATTCACATATGCATGCGGTCCAGCGAGTAGGAACAGTCTAGACGCCTACTGCTAATGCTATTTCTTTCCGCTTACGTCCTGACAGATGTTGTAAGATGACTGCAGTCGATAAGCGGAGCTCGCTGAACGGTTTCTGACTGGATTTTTATCCCAGATCTGATCTGGTCTGTTATTAAATATCCATAACAACAGATGGCCTAGTAGCAAGACACGATGTTCGATGTTAATTTAATTAACGATTTAGTATTGCACATTTATATACTATACTGACGTCGAAAAGAAACAAGACAAATCTAAATCTCTTTTCCAACCCCATGTGTCGTGGTGTCACTGTTCATCAAACGTCTCTGGGGTTGAAAAGACATTCAAATTAATCTTAATATCCCCAATTTTAGCTTGTTGTAATTACATTAAAAATTAAATATGCCTTGAATAAACAAAATTTAAAACAGCAAATCATTTGTCGGCAAGACAAAATAAACTCATAAGCAAAAGAAAGTATACACTTTTACTCAAAATATATCAAAGTGAGCAGACTGGTATGAGACCAAGCACGGCTGCCCAAAACGCTGCAAAGCCAACACTCGTTACTGAGTGTGCCACGTAATCAGTAGACGGCCTCGGACTTGTCACGACAGTACAGTACGTTGACTCTGATTATTCCTGTGAACTGTGATCTACCTACCTCCTGTTCTTGTAAACGCTACGTGTACACGTAACCTGATCGGAGTATTGTGCTGACATTTTGTATGACATTCTGCATTCGACCCCATTGCCGAATACACCATCATTGATTATCATATTCTTGTTAGGTTTCATTTTATTGTTCATCAAATATGGGTATATATTTTCTTTTTGCCCACTAGTTTAGATTGTCTCATGTCATCAGATTTAAAAAAAACAGGTTGAAAGTAGCGTTCCTAGCCCAATGGCTACAACAAACTCACCTGTGTTCGTTCCTCTGTAGCCTGAGGTATGTAAAGCAAAGGTGGTGATCTTAAAGCTATTTACTTTGATTGCTGATTATGTATGGAAACGGAGAAAAATTCGCACAGGCAGCGCTTGGAAAATAACACACTAAAAACCTTGGTATTACATCCAGATAGTTATGTCTCCTCGCAACCTCAGACAATATCAAAATTGAAAATGAGGTATTCAAAGTAGTGGTATTTCGAGCCAAATGGGGAATTAAATTCATTTGCCTTCTTTTTCAACCTCAGGTAAATGTTTTTGAAAACTAAATTTAGCATAATGTCGGTTATTTGTCTCAGACCATTGATGTGGTGATTATATTTTAAGGCGTATACATGATATTAACATAAGGTAATTCGATGCTAGACAAAGCTGTTAGCCACTACTGGTACTGGCAAAACGAATGTTGTAGTGTCTACAGATGATTTTTGTTCGAGATAATTCAACTGCTGACAGGATGGCGAGAATACCCAGGCGCAAGCTCAACAGCGCCCTCAGTTAACACTCAGCTTATTTTACGTCGACTTTTGCCTCCTGAAAGGAGGCTATGTCGGCCACGAAGATCGGAGCATAGAAAAATGTTCAAAGAGTGGAAAGAAAAGAAAAGAAAATTTAACATATTATCTTTTGGGTTGCTGACCATACATAAAATATTTTAAAACGATGTTTAAAAATTTATTTAAAAGATGATTTTATATTTAAAACACATTTATACATAAGTGGTACGTACAGCAGAAGCAATTAAATGATATAATGCAGTTGTGCTTTAAAAAGAAATTGAACCAAATATTAGAATTGATGTGCATGTTGGAAGCATTCTTGAATATTTGTTACATTTTCTTTAAGATATTTTTTTCTGAGGAAAGCATACTTAGGACATTCCCATATCTGATGGAGGATAGAATCATTTAAAGGACGGAATTGACATTTTGTATCATTACTACAGTTTATTTTAAACAAACGATCGTTTGTTTTGGCATAACCACATTTGATTCTAAAGAGTGCAATGTCCAATCTTCGGTTTTTGTGGTACTTTACATGGACAGTTGAATATTTTTCACCTGTCTGTTCCCAATTTTTATTAATATCATTCCAGATTTCACGTTTTGCGATGTTTTTAAGCTCACCCCTTGCATATGGGGGGAGAATATCTTAGGTAAGATGGGTTGTGGCCCTTTTGGCCAAGTCATCTGCAATTTCATTTCCGGTTATGCCAATGTGAGACGGTATCCAGATGAAGTGAATATTATAACTATTTGAAGTGAACTTGAGAACAATTTTTTCAATGCTGTTTATGAGGTGGTGAGTTTTATTAATTTTGTTTGATTCCATTGCCTGGATGGAACTAAGGGAGTCTGTAAATATTGCTATGTTTATATTTATATTGAATTTAGGGTGTTTATCTATTTCTTTGAGAGCTAACGTAATTGCAACTAACTCGGTCGTAAAAATTGATTGATGGTTTTACACAGCGCCCTCAGTTTCACTGAAGAGTTGCCTGTTTGCATTTTAATTGGTCAACAGTTGTCCAATCAGTGACAACGAGTTGTAGTGATTGATGTGATGCATATTTCGTAGCCTCGAGGCTGAACGGGTCCTGACTTTTTCATATCGTGTATGCGTTAACGCTTTGTCCTTTACATGTATTTCAATTTAGATTACGAAATTCTATTCCAGACTGCGTTTCTTGGGGAACAGTGTAACATGTAAATGACTTTCAAAATAAGTGATGCAACCACATGTTTTCAAACGAAACGATTTGCATGGTATATGATCACAACCTTTTTCAACAACCTCGTGGCGCTTCTGGGGACTCGTGACGTGACTCGTGATTTTTTATATCAACTATCTTTTCCTCGCTGTGTACCTTGCGTGACGTTAGGGTAGAATATTGACTTTTTAACATAAAAACTATTTCAACTCAACTCATCTTTTTCAACAAACGATAAAACGTTCGGTGTTGCCTGGGTATGGGAGCGACTAGTCCGAGTGTCTGACCCTAATTCCTGACCCTGAGATACTTGTTTAACTTGCGGTGTCTGTCGCTGGGTCAGAGTACGTTATGTTTCCAAAGTAGATAGTAGTCCGCGTAACAAAAGTGATGTCGGCGGTAGTTACTGGTTAAAATTGTCCAATTGCAGAGAATACACGCATTGCATGCCGCTATTTCTGATACAGATCGCTTCAGGGATAATTTTGTAGTTCAGCCCACACCTTACATTGCCGTGACAGTCCCTATACAACGCTCTCAAGGCTGGACCGCGAAGTTTCTATTTTGGAGCGCTTCGCCGCCATGTTGAAAACGTTACCCATCTCGTCTTATACTAATCAACGACGTCATGATGTCAATTTGTCACTGTGTTACGGGATTTTGACCTCGTGGCATCGTAGTTCACGTGCTTCATTACCATAGGACGAGTTTTAGAAAAACAACACAAATCTCTGAACTCCCACCAGGCTGTGTAGCTGCTAAAGCTCTGACGTTAATTCTGTCCTAGATGTATGTTCCAGGCCGACCTGGCTTTATACTCATTTTTTGTCTATGAGATAATGGTACCGGGGTGTCAATGTCACTCATCGCTCGTCTCTATCAGATGCATGACAAGATCATAAAATATCTTTATGTGTTTGCCCAAAAACTATCTTTTTGAGTGACCCCATGCATTTTTAGTTGATAAATATTTAAAGAATACCTGTAGTTACGGTTGACATAACGACCTCTTCCAAGGTCGGTAGCTGAGATAATCTCCGAGCGTAGCTTGATCGTTAGTTCTCATATACTACACGGCTATCCGATTACCAGTCCATGGGTTGGTTATCAGAAGAAAAACAATCTCTGAGAACAATAGATTAATCGGACCATGTGGTATATCAGAATAAGGTGTTACATGGAAGGATGAGTGG